>SKCR01024000.1:0-182374 GCA_019454045.1 Zanthoxylum bungeanum | reverse complement strand
GCGTCGCCGTACCTTTGTGTCTATTCCCACAGTATACTATTATTACGTATTACGATCCAGTATATGATGTCACATGTTAGGCCTGGGGCTGGAATTGTGTCTGCCCCGTACGAAGCATATATCGGATCACTAGCAACTAGTCTTTTTAATCGGATAATCATGACCTAGTTATACTATCCTGATAGCTGCAGCATATTAGAGTACTAGTTCTGTATCCATGCGTGATCATCTTCTCCATATGACTGAAATGATACTTCCAACTTGACATCACACCCAATACACTACGATTCTCATTAAACCCAGAAGAGGCGTACACAGAACCTGTTAAAGCCCCGGACGACCAAAACCAAAGCGTACTGATTGTCAAAAGTATTAGCGATGCAAGTCTCAGGTTAAGACCACATACATCTACCCTGATGCGGATTCTCATAGACACATAGTCATACTACCAATGGGATTCCAAGGGGGCTATCCAGACCGAAGCTGTTCCCGGTCCAACGGCTAACAGAACATTCTATCACAGTTGCATAAGTATCATATACTTTAATATATGAGAACTATACCGTTAAGCTTCCACAACGCGCACAAGTGTAATACTAGTCTATTCCACATTATCGATATCTAGTCTCGATAATACTACGACTAGGGATATTTAATGATTAAACCGTTCATGGATTAATATTGTCTCATATCTTATTAATCTGGAACTAATCATAAGGACTTTTATCATTTATATATATTCAAGTAATCCAATTACAAAATGATAAAATAGCAATTTCCTTTTTCACATAGTTAATTTGTATAAAAACCACAATGTCTTTTACAAATAGTGATGCAATGGGTCATAATTGTCCAACAGCTGTATGTGCAAACTTTTTACAATGGGCTTATTAGGATGATGAAGTCCACAGTGGATACAGTCGTGGGAGGTGCACTAATGGGAAAAGGGGAACACCAAGCATGAGACTTATTAGAAGAAAAGGCTAACAATAATTCATTGTGGCCAACAGATAGGAATATCTCCCAACGAGTAGCAGACGTACACGAGGTCGGGCTCAATCCAGTTGTTAGTGCCAAACTCGACCAAATTTGCAAATGCCTAGAGGTCTTGGGTATGCAAGCTCTGAATAATACTGGTGCAACGAATACAGGATATATGAGAGGATAGAATGAGGAGCCACATAATCAATATGGAAAATCTGTCAATTATGTGAACAATTTCAACAGACCAGGCCATAATCCCTATTCGAACAACTACAATCCTGTATGGATAGATCATCCCAATTTTGTGTGGAAAAATAACCAATGGGCAGGACCACATGATAGATCATATGGCCCGCAGCGAAACAAATAAGCTATTAAGGAAAGCAAGCCACCCATGGAAGAGTTACTAATGTAAGTGGTGAATCACAGCAAGCTTCTCACAGAGCAAACCATGGAAAATACCAAGAACACTATAAGATTAGAGGCATTAATACTTAGCCAAACTTCATCTTTAAAGAAATTTGAGAGTTAACTAGGACAATTGGCAAATGGGCAAAACTAAAGACCATTGGGTGCCCTCTCGAGTGATACAGAACCTAACCCGAGAGGCCAGGAAAATGAGTCATGTAAGGCTATTACATTGAAAAGTGGTACTGTCATTGACAAAGACATTGGGGTAGAGCAACCCAAAGAAAAGGAGGCAAAGCCAACCAAAGAAAAGAGACGAGAGGAAGGAAAGCCTAAATCGACAAACCCAACAGAGTATCCACCTCCTCCATACCCTCAGTGTTTACAGCCACACAAGCTAGATAAGCAGTTTTCAAAATTCTTAGAGATCTTCAAGCAATTGTATATCAATATTTCTTTCACTGAGGCCTTAGAGCAAATGCCCAGCTTTGTGAAGTTTTTGAAAGACATCTTGTCCAAGAAGAGGAAGCTGGGCGAGTTTGAAACTGTGGCCCTCACCGAGGAATGTAGTGCAATCATACAGATGAAGCTACCACCTAAGCAGAAGGACCCTGGTAGTTTTACCATACCATGTACCATTGGTAACCATTACTTTGGTAAAGCTCTGTGTGATTTGGGTGTGAGCATCAACCTAATGCCGCTGTCCATTTATCAGAAATTGGGTTTGGGAGAGGCGAGACCAACAACAATTACACTGCAGATAGCAGATAGATCTCTCACATACCCTCGAGGCAAAATAGAGGACATGCTGGTAAAAAATGGGCAAGTTCATCTTTCCCTTGGACTTCATAGTTTTAGACATTGAGGAAGACAATGAAGTTTCTATCATCCTCAGATGAACCTTCTTAGCAACAGGCAGAACATTGATCGACATACAGAAGGGTGAGCTGACTATGCGAGTACAAGATCAAGAGGTGACTTTTCATGTCTTCAAAGCCATGGCGTGCCCGCAAAATGATGAAGAATGCCACAGGATAAATAGCAATGGTGATGAAAGTCCAAAAGGGTCAACATGGATCACCACTATGATATGTCTGAAATGAAGCCACCGTAAACATTCTATGCAAACAAAAGAACTGATGAGTTGCATATGTATGTTGGCGAACCGCCTTCACCTGTGAGAATTGATCCGTGGATGGAGACATTGGCTGAACCGTTGATAGATCCTGGAGGACAGTAAATGGACCGAACTTCACAACAAAACCCTCAATTATGTTCATCCTATGGGCAACAAATGAGTGAGCTTTGAGTGGTCCTATCTCGAGCAACTAAGCTACCAAGGGAACCACCATGACCAATTAAGTGGTTATGACTAGCTGAAGGCAATAAACTTAGCGCTAGCGGGGAGGCAACCCACGCAATTATTTTAAATTTCTTTATTTTATTTATTAAATATTTTATTTTATTTTTTCTGTGTTATTTGTGTGTTTAATAATGTTGCATATGTAAATATGCAGATACTGACATAACCCATCCAGTTCACCCAGCTAGAGTCTAATCAGAAATTAAACCAGGAGCGTGTCGTGCCGCTACCTGTGGCGTCGTGACTCGAGACCTAAAGGCGTCGAAGAATGATACACCCAATGCACGGTAGTATTGTTACTTTCTTTTCTGCTTTAAGCTTAGTTTACATTGAGGGCAATGTAAATTTAAGTTTGGGGGTGTGTGCATATGTTGTGTTAGTTAATTCCTGCTATAAAAAAATTTTCTTGTCATGTGGTAGTGAAACATAGTGCACATGATGAGTTTGTTTGCTTTATGATGATATCTTAGAAATGATAAGTGCTCAATTTACTTTTATCTGATGTCTTGATTAGGTGATCTAAGTTAGACTCGTATAACTGCACAATAGGTTTCTAGCAGTAAGAACCTAGGAAGATGGCAAAATGACCAGTTGAAGAAATTATTTGAAGATGAATGACCGTTTGTTTAGATATCTATCTCTGTTTGTAATTATTTATGATATATGGTTTGGTAAAAAAAGAGATCTTTTGGAAAAAAATTGAAGAGTATAAAAGAAAAAAATCATAATCGGAAAAAAAAAAAAGAAATATACGACCTATAACCGATAAGCGTGAAGCTACCCATGAGCGAGTGTTAGGACCACCATGAGGAGAAATGCTACCTTAAAGGGTAGGCGAGTCAAATGATAAAGAAAAGGAGAATTCATACCATATCGAGCTTAATGGGCAAATAAAGAGCATTTTTTAGATATCTAGGTTGGTTTGACCCACCGGATCCTAATTTTTTAGACGAAATCATTGAGTTGCCTTTCTTAGGATTCGAGTCGTGACCAAACCGTTACACACACATAAAAATTGTGAATCCAACTTAGATAATTTATTCAAATTTTGGATTTGAGTTGCGTTGGATAATTTGAAAGTTCTTTGGTTTCATTACTGAGCATTCATTAAGGACAATGTTGTATATAACCACTAATACTGTTTTATTTTTATGTGAATGTATGTGTGTGTTAAGTGATGTTTGTGGGTGTCATCACTGTAAGCCTTCACGAGACTATAACTCGTCCATTAGGGCCGTCTAGGGGTTTAAAGGCTTGTTGTATACACTAAATGCAATTGTGATCCTTACGAAAGTGGCTTAGGTTAATTGGTTTTTTTTTTGTTTATTTAATTTTATTTCTTTTAGTTTTTGCTCGAGGACTAGCAAAATATTAGTTTGGGAGTATTTGATGAGCTTATATTTTATTTATTATTTCATTACTTAATTTTAAGTTAGTTTATAATTTATTTTATTTATTTTGTCTTAATTTATTTTATTTTGTTAATTTAAATAGGTTTGGAAATAAGCAGTAAAGGAGTGTAATAAAATATTTTAAATAGGAAATTCTCATGCTATAAGGAAAGCAATTGAAGAAATAATTTAATTTGGAAACAAATTAAATTATATGACAAAAAATATAAAGAATCATGAAGCATTGAGGATTTAATTTATTTAAATTAATAAGACTGAGACATTATAAAAGGATGCATGTAACGAACTTAGAGGAGAGAGTTTTCATAACCTAAAATTACAGCCTCCAAGAGAGATTTTTTTAAGTAGAAGCCAAGAACACATCACAGGAACTCAGCAGCAAGGAGCGAATGACTGGCGATCTCGACAGAGTTTCTTCTTTCCTTTACTCCCTTAATGTTCTGTTTATCATTGGATATTTATTTAGAGTTTCTGAACATGTGTAGTAACTAAACCTCTAATCTGGGGTTGTGATGAAACTCGTATTTATGAACTTATAAATTGATTTTCTTATATTCTTTGTGATGTTTTGGTTTATTTATTGAATCTTATGTTTAATGCTTCTTGTTGCTTGATCACAAATAGAATTGATGTAGTAAACTTAGATGAACTTGACAATGAATTTTAGATTTAGCCTTAGATTCAATAGCACACGATCTCATCCTAAGGATTACCCCCATGATAGAAATATACCTGTAAGGCGGGTGTAGCTATAATTGGAACTTGTTCTTAATGAATTTAGTGTGATTTAGTTAACATATAAATATAGTTAATTAGTTTACTTTGGATATTTTCACTCGACTATCGAAAAAGGTTTGTGGATATTTTAGTGTTCCAGGTCAATAAACCAATATATTACACAAATATAGGATAACCAATTCATCTTTAGAATAATACTTGGTAGATTTATAACCCTGAAGGCTTTCTCTCTTTGATTATCTCTACAAACTTCTAATTTATATTTATTTGCATTAGCTTTAGTTCAACTCAAAATAAAATCACATTTAATTTAATTAGATACTAGTAGGTCATTAGTCATAATAATTAGTAACGTAGGTGATAAGTCCTCATAGAATCGATAATTTTGTATACTACTTGAGCGATACATGCACTTACGTAACGTGTGAAAATCGCAATCATACACACACTTAAAGACACACATTAAAAGAAAAAAATGCATATTTCAATATCTTATTTTTTCTACTTTTTTAGTTTGTCCCTTAACAAAGAATAACAATTAATAGTCGGCCGCCTAAATAATTAGTATTAAAAAAAAATAAATGTTGATGCATGCAAAGACTTGTATGACATCGTCATGATGACATCATCATATTTTTCATCACATCATTTGATAATGAAATGACGGTGGTAATGGCGGGGTTCGAACGAGACTTTGATAAGCCCGGTCCAAGTCTGGCCATTTGAATTTAGGTCCGGGTCAGGAAAAGCTCGGAGACGGGCTGAGCTTTACCCGGACCCGATTTTTTAAATATAAAAAATTATATATATAAAAAATTTATTATATAAATATATATATTTATTTATTTATTCTAAGCCCGGGTCCGAAATTTTTTAGTTGAGCCCGGCCCGAGCCAGGGCCTGAGCTGGACCGCCCACTTTAAAGCCCGGCCTGGATTTTTTTGACCCCGGGCCGGGCCAGGCTTTTTTGCTGCCCTTATTTGATAAAATTAAATAAAGATTGTTTTGCAGAAACAATAATTTACGAATTAAATAATATAGAGAATATGACTTTCCCCCAATATTTATAATATTTACCACTTATCTCTTTACTATTTTCATAATACCCTCATAATCTCGAAAGTCAAAAATTCAAAGGAATTTTGAGACTGTTACATGTTTACACATTAAATAAAAGAATTGACATTTTCACATCATTATTAATTTATTTAAATAATTTAAAAATATGAAATTATAATTATAAAAATATAATATTTCTATAAAAAAAAATTATTCCAAACTCTATTTTTTCCTAAAGAAAATTATTATTTTTAATTATCATAAAAAGTGCAAAAAATAAATACATTATAGAGAATATACGAGATGTGCCAATTTTATTTTATTTTTTAGGTACTTTATTTTTTTATTTTTTTGGTTGATTATTGTTAGGTTTGAGCATTATTAAATAATATTTTCTTGATAATTAAGTTTAGAAGGAAAAAATTAGCATGTTTTATATTTACATTTTCAATGTACATATTATCATGTCAATTTTTATAATTTTTAATTAAATAATAAGAAAATAATAATTAACAATACTCAAATGAAAAAAAAAAAAACTGAAAGAAAATAATATTAAATCGACATCTCTCATATATTTTATATAAATTTTTTAACTGCATTTTTGAAATGATTTTAGATAAATTAATGTTTTAATGTCAATCATGATGGACCTAAGTCAGTTTGACTAGGACAACTACTATGTTGGTCGTGGTTTGGAAGACACGCCTTAACCAAGCCCACTTGGGAAACCTTGGCCCATTAAGAAATGCATTATGGAACGGGCTAGCGGAGAATCAATATAGAAGACCTTAAACAGCCCAAACAGATCCTAAATAGTATAAGCCCATGAACCAGTTCATACGTGATTATCTCATGCCAAATTTGGAAGCCTTCTAGAAACAAACCAGGAAACCCTAATTTTATCCTAAGCATGAAACATCTTCATGAAAAGAATTGCTTGACGGCTAAGAAAATAGAATCCCACTCAAATTCAACTTCTTTAAAGGAATGTGATCTTTTCCTATATAATAGGTAAAAAGTATTTTATAGCATAAGGACTTATGCTACCTTATAAGATTAGAGTCTCTAACCTAACAATTAGCTAGGTTTCCTCCAAAAACTATAAAAGAGGTAACTTCTTCATATAAAGGAGACACATGAAAACACATGAAAATTTCCCTTTCGTTTCAACTAGTCAGATAATGTCTGTTTTGGTGATTCAAAATGGTCTAAATCTGAGACCATGGTCCCTCACGGTTTTGTTCTTGGCATAAGCACAAACCTACTCAAAAGACCTCCAATAAGTTGAGTAGGCTTAATACTTACAAGGACATTACCAGGATACCCCTTAGGCCATGTGAGATTCTACAATACACTCATTTGGGTCCCAACTTCCTCCTTAACACACTTCCAGTTGAGAACTACTTATGATATCTGACCTAACTAATCATATATTGTATGTTTTGGTGGTTGAAGATGGCCCAAATTCGAAGCCTCGGCCCCACACAATTTTGTTCTTGACTTTGCCCAAGGCCCCAAGCCAACTATCAATGTCACTTTGCAATATCATGTTTTTTTATAATTATTTGAATATAATATACTTTTTACATATTTACTACTTTATATAATTAATTTAATATAATGTACTTTTTACATATTACTTTATTCAAAATTTGAGGAAAAATTCCAAATGCTTCGAGTCCATCTATATTAGAGTACAATTAAAGTTCCTTTACAAAAGGGAAAAAAAAAAACTATAATCCATCTTAATAGTCGGTATAATAAAGTAGACAACGAATATTATTGTTATATACAATCAATAATAATAATTTCTGCCCAATTGAAAGAATTCAAAACACCTCACTGTCTTTATTGATTGAACACATAAACAAATCTTTGATTATCATAACCATTTTGAACAATTAAAAATCTTGAACAAAATCCTTGATGTGAATGTTCAATCTCCTGAGCCAAACAGAGTGAACAGTCATATGAAAAACATCAAACCTCTTAAGAGATTCATTAGCCACAAAATGCCTTTGCACTTGCTTCACTCTCCTTTGCATTCTCAAGTACTGCCTTTGAGATATGCCCATAAGGATTTCCTTAATATTCTGAATGTCCTTCACATCTATTTGCACTGAGAATGCCTTCCAATTTAGCACATCACTGAATGGAGGCACATAGCCATCTGAAATCAAAACTGGGACACATTCTGAATATATTGCTTCCACAACTCTAGGGCTTGCCACTTCATACCCACTAGGGCACAGGCAAAATTTGCTTTTTCTTAACATTGAGTTGTATGATACATTTTTAGGAAGTTGGTCATATACTTGCACATCTTGGTCTTTGTTTTTCCATTTGTCTAGGAGTAGGTACCTAATGTGCCCATGTAACCGGCCGGCGAAGAATGCCAGGATGGATCGGCGAGAAGGGGAGGGGCCACCGATAAGTCCGGTTACTTCGCCGGTTAGGAGATTGATTTCTGGTAACGAGGCATCTTTGCTGGGGTTAAATCCTTCAGAAATATTGGCATTGCATAGAACTCTAATGGAGTTGTGGAATAAATGAGGAACAAATGAAGATGATCTTGGCCCCTGCAAATCATATTTTGTATCAAAATGATGAAATTTATCTTTTAATGTCCTCTTTTCACAAGCCTTGGCTAAAATGTCAAGATGGAAAAGTTAGAGAGGCCGAAATATATAAGAAAAAGTCTAGAAATTTGGAGGCAAATTGATCAATTTAAACCTCTAAATCTCTATTTTATCTGTTAGAAGATAGGGAAATTATCCGGTTTACACAAATTACTACAATATTTTCGTTTATCATTTTTACACCCGAAGTTTAAAAAGTGTATTAATTTTCACTTTTTTAAAATGAAAAATTGATAAATTTTTATAATTTTCGAGGGGAAAATGATGTACTTTTGCAATTTTAGGTGATAAATTATATACTTTTTTAACATGAGGTAGAAAATTAATAATTTAAAAAATATTGTAATATTTTCGGCTTTTGCTATCTTTAGGCTGGAAAATTCATCATTTCCCTTATGAAGAATTTACTTACCCAATCGTGGCAAGAGAGCATGAAATGATCAGAGCCAAGGCTTCGATTCCAGAAGGGATATTTATTCGAAATGATATTGATGTAATCAACAATTGAACGTCCAATGGCATTGATCTCATGAGCTCCAGGCACGTAGAGATGCTCAACCATCATCACAACACTAAATGGAAGAAAATAAACCAAAGCCTTTTCAGGATCTTTAGTTTTGTACATATTGCTCCTTACCATTTCATGAATGAATCTTCCTTCTGTTGAATATATGCTCTTGCATGGACCATCATGAAACATTGGTGGCTCTCCTTCTTCATATACATACGTCTTGAATAGCTTCTCCATTAGCAAATAACTCCTAATTAACATAATTAAATAATATGATTAGAACACAATTAACAAGAGAAAAATTTATGTTTAATTAAAATTTGGACCCATATGTATTGAACTCTTGGTACATATTGAAATTGATGGGCATAACTCAATAAAAAAAAAAAAAACTAGTTTAAGAGTAGAGAATTATTTTATATTTATATTTTAAATTCATTCATTCATATAGTTGATGTGAGATATTTTCTTTAATATTCACTCTCATGTGTAAGCCGGTCTTTATCTTGTTTATGTCACATATGTAGGTAATATGTGCATATATAAATCTGGCCACGATAGCTTATTGAAATTTATGAGTGTATCTCAACTCAAAATCATGAATTTCAACAGAAGAAAATATTTTTCTTTTAAGAACTTGTAACTAGTCTGAATTTTAACAAAATACAAACGTTTGCAAGAGAGAGAGACTCGTTTAATAAATTTTATCGGTTGATTTATATATACCTGTGAAAAGCATTAGCGTTTCTGTAAATGGGGCCTCGAGGGACATAGTCTGGATCATGATGGATTGATGTCAAGTTTCTGACAAAATCAGCTTCTCTAATGGAGGCTCTAGCTCTAGCTAAACTTGCTTCAAGCTTCTCCAATTTACTGTATCTCGTTACAGATTCAGTCCTAACTTCTTCATTATGCTTCGATATCTCTTGATTCTGTACCTACAAGTGAACCGACATTACCATAGCTAAAAAAAATCAATGAAACAGTTACAACATCACAACGAAGCAAACTTTTAATTACCAGTTGTACTGTTTCATCTGAAATTGATCCACTGAAGATTGAAGAACTAGGTGGGGGAGTAGTCTCTAATACTGAAGAAGAAGCAAAAGAAGAATAAGAGTAACCCGAGAAACCGACTCGCCATCGAAGCACAGGAGACAGATTAGGGCTAGCAATTGGACCAAGAGTGAAAACAAACAATGAGATCATAGCCAAAGGTAGAATAAAAAGTAACAGAACCAAAAATGAAGTAAAAGACCAAAAAGACAATGACTCTTCATTTTTAGGTCTCATAACTTTCAATACTCTTCAGTTTAGTCCCTCACCCTATTACTTAGTCTCTGATATACTCATGACTAATTAAAATCCACATGCATGAATCTTGGGTAAGAACAATTGGATAAGGAGATTATATTCATTACTTGATCTGTAGTTTATTCGTAGTTGCATATTGGAAATATTCTCCATAATGGGTTGTGTGGCACTAGCTTTATTTGACATCTCGCATGCAATTTTTACGCATAAAGCTTTGCTTTCTTAAAATTGAAGGCACCTAGCTAGTTAAAAGTTACCTTGCTTGTATCACTTTTCATTTTAATATAGGCAAACATTGCTTGTTTCTAAAATTTGTGTATATATAAATAATTATGAATTATTCGAAAACCCCAGAATTGAAGTCGCCGAGTGAATCTTTATAGATTCTTCATTTTTTTTTCAAATGGGTGATTTGATGAGCGGTCAATATATCTATATTTATCATCCTTATATTTTATATTTTGAGGGTTATTGCGAGTTTTATAAGAGTTTTGAGGAGTTCTTTATGTTTCTATAGGATAACATATATGTGGAAAGATATGGGCTTGAAACGTCAACAAATCAACGTGTTGTGTACCATTGACTTATTGATTAGCACAGTTTCAGTATTTTGGTCATAACTTTTTAAATGATGTCTAAATGAGGTGATTCAAGTTGCATTAGAAAGAAAACTCAATTATCGACTTTTCCTATAGAGAAAAATCGGGCTCGTGTGACACTTGCCAAGGGTGGGTCACATCTTGTAAGTCAGTCTTCCCATAACATACGAATTTAAATTATATATTTTAGATGTCTACATACTCATTGGAACACCCTACCTGTAACATCCCCGATTTGGGAGATGTTACCAGCAGGGGATAGCAGTACTAACCTCATAAGCCTCTGACTAACTACCTTTAACTGATAATAATACACTTTTCTTGATTTGAATATACTTTGTATGAGACCGTAGCCCAACTCGAAAATACTGAAAACAAATTCAATATTAATTATTGTACTTGATAACAAATGATTTTACAATGATCTCCCACATCAAAACTGATACAAGACTCTTATTTGACTATGACTCATACTTGATTAAGACTGGACTTCCACTCAAACTCTGACTCATATTGGTGGACTCCATCCATAGTGACTGCATCAGTATCCGTTCTCCCGAGCTCGTCCTCCGAGGAACCTGCGAGATACAAAAACTGGAGTGGGGGTTAGACTGCTATACGATCTAAGTGAGTGGACGAAAACTGAAAGCTGATGTAAAAACTTTTGGTTTCAAAACCATAGTACCAAAAATATCTTTGTATGAAAACTTTGTCTTTTTGAAAACTGCTTTTGATATGCTGGTTTATGAAAATTGTTTCTAAAATCTGGTTATGGAAACTGTTTCAAAAATATGGTTTTCTAAGCTGATTTGTATCTGAAAAACTTTGACGTATGAGAGCGTTACGTATCGCTGTCCCCCCATATGCCTAACTGTAGGCAGCAGTGCAAATCCATGACTTTGGGGCGTTACGTATCGCCGTCCCCTAAAGCATGCCACTACTGTCTCTAGTACTGGTGGTGCTCTACGCCCAGGAAAATGACTCAATTGGGCGTGTCCGGGAATAACTCAACCGGGTCTCTGAAACTGGTGGTCTTGGGACGTTACGTATCGTCGCCCCCCAAGTCACAAACTAGAACTGGGGGTACGAATCTATGCTACCACCCAAGCTCTGAACTAGAGTCCAGGTACACGAACCTATGCCGTCATCCTGACTTTGAAACTAAGATCTAGGGGTGTTACGTATCGCCATCCCCCTAGTCCTCTACATGTGCACATGTCCTCTGTATCCGTCAATTCCAATTGTATCTCAAGTTACATATTGGGGTGAGTTTTTCCCTCATGTCCCTAAAAACCATAAACTCATGCTTAAAAACTTTACTGTCTAAAACATAACTTAAAGCATAAGTTTCATGAAATAACATGGATAAAAGAAATCTAGCACCCTAAGGCATAAAAAAATTAAGTCTGATATTAAAACTTAATTAATAAAACCAGTTAAAGAAAAGATTTCCACTCACAGTATTTGAGTCTGGCTGGCACTGGATCCTTGGTAGAAGGAGAATGCGGTTCATGTGAATAACCTATGTTCGGAACTTAATTAGAATCAACGGTTATAAAATACGATTCATAATTAAATAAATTTCCTTAACCTAATCAGATTTCCTTATTAGAACCTTTTTGTTCCTCAAATGGAATGTAAAATAGAAATCCAGATTTTCGGTTACGCGTCGCATCTCATAAAATTTTTTTCCAGTTCCTGGTCGTCGCGACACGCCGTCGTCATTCTGGGCAGATTCTACTCTGCCGAACCAGTCCCTAAAATCCAAACTCACATAACCCAAATCAAATTCTACTCCAACAACACATTCATAAGCAAATATATACCATCTAATTCATCATATAACACACTCCTAACATCAAATACATCAATCCTCATCATCCTAACCAAATCAACAACTTGAATAACAATTTAAAACTACCCAAACACCCATTTCATCAACACAAAACTACCCAAACTCCATTATTTCAAGTCACCAACTCACCACAATCTCTCAACAATCAAATTGCAAATTGTTTAAATTTGGGTTTTGAGTTTCTTACCTCTTCCATGCTTGATTCCTTCACCCTCCAAGCCTCCAATCGTTGCCATGATTCATTTGGCTTCATCCTCCTTCTTCTCTCTTTCTTTCCTTCTGTTCTTCTTCTTCTTCTTATTCTTTTAACCCCGAAATTATTATTCATCCAAATTTTGACTTGCGTTTTTGACCAACTTCTGGTCCGAATTTGGAAAAATATTCAACGTGGAAGTTGAAGGTCTCAATCTCAGCTTTTCGAAGATTTAAAATTCATAAAAATCGAAGATCGTATGAAAAAGTTACGCCCCAAATATCATGGGTGGTCCAAAGGAAATACGGTACAGTCTCGTCCCGGGACTTTAAGAAATTTACCGATTGTCCCCAAAGTCATTCTGCGAGCATATTTGAGTCCCATCATAATCTATTTTACGTGTCTTCATCCCGTACGTAACAATATCGCTGTAGGTAGATGTAAAAACTACCGGTCGTTACAAATTCTCCCCCCTTAAATAGGATTCGTTCTCGAATCCTTTCTGGTGTCTAACTCGTGGTTTTCTTATTTTCGAGAATATCTAGAGATTCTTTTATACTTATCTTATTGTCTTTATACTTCTACTGAGTATCCATGACTATTTCGTTTTGAACCTTTTGTTGTACTCAATATATCTTATCTAAAGAAAATATCTCTTTCTTCTAGACCTTTACTTATGCTCGACAATTCCCTAACTTGATCAGATTCTTAGTACTGGTATCTTGACTCTCACCGAAGATTTTAATATCTTCATATCTGTACTCATTATTTTTCTATTCCACTTGTCCAACTTGATCTTAATATTCTTTCTCATCACTTAGCTATCAATTTTCTATACTTTACTTGTGACCTTCAACAGTTTATGAGCTTCTCTTTCTAAGTTCCAAAATTTCTGCTTCTCTAAGAGGGCTTGGTTTTTCTAACTTATCAATATTGTTTTTTAATACCACTTGTACCTAAAGTGTTACTCCTGGATAACTTCTTAGTGTTACCTCTCGGTTTGGTCCTGGTTAAAGCTTATATCTTTTCATACTATGCTTACAAAAATCATTACTCACAATCTTATCATTCTTCCGTAGTTTGAGAATTCATTTCTATAACAATAACAGATTCCCACTAATCTATTTCTTCGTTTCCGTATTATATTACGAACTTACCAAACCACCCATACCCGCGGCTAAAACATCCCAAACCCGTAGTGGTTTGGTCATCTTAAGCTAGGGATGGGTACCTTATATAATTACCTAATCAAAAAATTTCCTTGTTATTACTTACCGTAACCTTTTACTTATTAAGTACTATTTCCCATTGTCATTACACTTTAACAGTTTTACTCTCTAAACTTTTCTTAGTACTCTTTTTGTCCTTTACTTTATTATGCTATCTATTAAGAACTTTCGTTTATATTTCTGTCTTTTTATCTGGGGAATATCTTATTTCTTTACGAAATTATCATCTCCTCAGACTTTGGTTTATTGAAATATCGGTTATCACTTGACTACTACCTTATTTTGGACTACTACTTTAACTTAACAACTTCCTTTCCGACTCTCAATAGCTTCACTTGTTCATTCTTGGACTACATCTATAGGTCTCATCTCCTTGATCCTTCCTTACTATTCTTTTATATCAACTCATCCTCTATACTCGATTGCATACTAGAATATCTTCTCTTTGTTGATTTTCATATTATGGTAAACTTATTTTCTTGGTTCTATACCATACTACACTTTCGTCAATGCTTACTTAGTATTCCCTCTCCTGTTTTTATTACACCTTGACAATTTAACTTTCAATATTTGTATCAACTAACCTTTTGATTTTTCTTCTACTTCGTTCTATATCTAAATCTACTATGGGTCATATCTCTGTTTCTTTACTCGAAGGATACTTGTCCTCATATGTCATTGGTTATTCTTAATGATGTCCTTTAAATTCTTATTGTATGCTTAACTAGTACTTTTTCTCTTTGCTACCATATCTACTAGTTTCTCTTTAAATCTCTTGCTTAGGCTACCTTTTCCTTTCTTTTTATTCTGATTTGATGTTGTTCTTAAGAGTCATATGTTTCGTTCATCTATCACAACACTTATATTGCTTCCGGAGTATCTCAAGGTTACATTTCAGGTCCATCGTTGTTACTGATATCGATCGAGGGTTGGGAGGGTGGGAACTAGTCTTGAGGCTCTTCTGTTATGGTGTTTCGGTAACACGTACCAAAACTCTTGTGTATACCTGTCTGATGTCTTTTCCTACACTGGGTCTTACTGCTAAAACTTATTTGACTTGCCTTTTCTTACCTTACTCTCGGTCATTTACATCAATCAATCACTCCACATTTCATACAAAGTCTTTCTAGATGTATACTTCCTATTAAGTTCCTTATACTGTCACTTTATCCTTTATGTTGCTTAATTTTCTGTGATTACTATGTTCTTTCTCAAGATACTACTATAATCTCTTTACTATCTTTCCTAAGGGATTCATTCTGCTACGAAGGTTCCTTCTTATTTTAGTTCATCAAACCTACTCCTTTGCTCCATTGAAAACTCTATTTACTTCGACTGCTAAGGGCATTCTCTACTATATCTTGATCCATACGCTACTGTTTTCCTAAGATCCTTCTTCTCAATACCATAAGGTTCTTTGTAGGTTACTCACTATATTCCTACAAATCATTCTCAATGATCTTTTGTACTTATAATTTCTTTACTTTCTTGAGGGTTCTTTGTTTCTACGAAGGTTTCCGCACTTAGCTCCACTTATTGTAGTGTTGAACCTTCCCTTTTTAAGTTTCTTGTTTGTGTTTTCTGGGTTCATCGACCTAGTTGTCGAGCTATCTTGTGATTTATCTAATCTATCAATTATTCTCCTTTACTGGTTCCTTTTCTTTACTAGGGTTTAGGGTCTGACAATTATCATCAATTCTTTACTCTATTATTTCCTTGTTATATTATCTTCACACCCGAGTACACTGAGTTTCCTTGTTATTCTTCACGTTTCTCATACTATTGCATATCCTATTTTTCTTACTTTACTCATTGCTACTAAGACTAACGGTGGGTCATTCTTCTTATTTGTTTCTTAGATCTAATCTTTATATTTTTTGCTATAAACCTTGATTTGATCCCTTTTATTCTATTGTCCATATTAGTAAGTATCTCCAACTTCATAGGTCTATTCTTATATTCTTCTACGGATCTCTACTGGCTCGGCTTATCTGTGGGTTCTACGATATTTGATCTATTTGTGAACTTTTACTTATCTAGCAAACCTTACTCTGACTTTCCTTAATCTTTGAGCTATCATGAGTATTCTTCTTTATATCCTCGAAATTTCCTTGATCCTTTTTCTAGGTGGTCTGCCTCTCAAGGTCCTTTCATTTCTTGAAACGGACTCCCGTTGGTTTTCTTACGGTTGCATATACTCATGCTGATAGGAACTGCTTGTATCTCATCGGTCATTTTTCTTTATGTCTCGGGGAGCTTCTTCTTCTTTGTTCTAGCACTTTATGTCCTGATGAAGTCTATTGCTCATGTAGAATGGGTATGAGATAGACTCTATCAGGATAACTTCCTTAACTGGTATCTCGGTGGAGTGAGGATCTAAATTGGTCGAGACCTTATCTATTGGATCTCTTGGCGAGGGACTAACTGTTGTTTCAGTCGCCACTCATCTTGTTTGCCTATAGGTCTGAGTTTGGAAAATCTAAAGTCTCTTTGTTCTTATAGCATCCCCCATCTATTAGAAGCCTTGACGAAATTCCTTATTTCTTACTTCTTCTATTTTCTAGTTGTTCTTTGGTTATTCGGGGAACTCACTATCTATTCGAGACGCTCGAGAATTATCTAGTTAACTTTTGGAAGAATTTATGGGAATGAAGGGAATCTCGCTTGGGGAAAAGAAATTTTGCTTAGGCCTACTCGGGATTTCATTCTAATCTAGTCTTACTACACTCTTCTTTTCTACTAGTTATGGTATCATCCTTTATTACTTAACTCTATGTCTCTAATTCTTATTACTATAGATTTCAGCATTTCTTATCCGTTTTTATTTCTCTATCTTTTATTTTCTTGCAATTACTTAGATATATACCTTTTGTATCTTATTCTGCTTCCTAACTTTTCTTTTTCTTCCTATTTTCCTGAATGGATACTCATGGGTCTTTACTATCTATAGAAAGTACTTGAAGACTATTGGTTTGGCTTGATTGAGTGTTCTGAGGAGGGAATGGATCTTACTTCTAAGCACTCTATTACTTGTGCAGGCTTTTCCATTCTCTTGCATATTCCATGGTAGACATCCTCAAAACTTCTCTACCTTATCCCATCTCCTTACTATTCCTTATCTCTGGTTACCTATACTTTTATGCACCCTTCTGTACTTTCTTATAATTTTTCTTTCTCATTTCCATGTTAATTTTCTTAAAATCCTACTGTCTGTTTCCATAGCTCATTTATTCTTTTAGTGTTGGATCAGTATAACTTTAAGAAGATTTCTTAACTTGTATCTAGAGTGTACTTATCCTTATGAGGAATACTCTAGTTCAGAGCTTGGGTGGTATCATAGATCCGCACCCCCAACGATCTAAGAAGGCTTACTAACCTGTCTATGGAGCTTTGAAGACGTACTTGAGGATCAGATACTGGAGAGGTGGCACCTCATATACGGGTATCCCGGATATATTGCGTATACGAGACCCCAACACTCTGCCCACTGCAGTCACTGACTCCCTAGACCATGCTCTGATACCATTTGTGTAACATCCCCGATCTGGGAGATGTTACCGGCATGGGATAACAGTACTAACCCTATAAGCCTCTGACTAACTACCTTTAACTGATAATAATACACTTTTCTTGATTTGACTATACTTTGTATGAGACAGTAGTCCAACTCGAAAACACTGAAAATAAATTAAATATTAATCATTGTACTTGATAACAAATATTTTACAATGACCTCCCACATCAAAACTGATACAAGACTTTTTTTGACTATGACTCATACTTGACAAAGACTGGACTTCCACTCAAACTCTGACTCATACTAGTGGACTCCATCCCTAGTGACTGCATCTGTATTCGTCCTCCCGAGCTTGTCCTCCGAGGAACCTGCAAAATACAAAAACTGGAGTAGGGGTTAGACCGCTATACGATCTAAATGAGTGGATGAAAACTGAAAACTGATGTAAAAACTTTTGGTTTCAAATCCATAGTACCAAAAACATCTTTGTATGAAAACTTTGCCTCTGAGAACTTTGTCGTTCTGAATAGTGCTTTTGATATGCTGGTTTCTGAAAACTGTTTCTAAAATCTGGTTTTTGAAAACTGTTTCAAAAATCTGGTTTTCTGAGCTGATCTGTATCTGAAAAACCTTGATGTATGAGGGTGTTACGTATCGCCGTCCTCCTATATGCCTAACTGTAGGCAGCAGTGCAAATCCATGACTTTGGGGCATTACGTATCACTGTAACCAAAGCATGCCAATACTGTCTCTAATACTGGTGGTGCTCTACGCCCAGGAAAACGACTCAACAAGGCGTGTCCAGGAATAACTCAACCGGGTCTCTGAAATTGGTGGTCTTGGGGTATTACGTATCGCCGTCCCCCAAGCCACAAACTAGAACTGGGGGTGTGGATCAATGCTACCACCCAAGCTCTGAACTAGAGTCCAGGTACACGAACCTATGCCATCATTCTGACTCTGAAACTATGATTTATGGGCGTTACGTATCGCCGTCCCCCTATCCTCTACATGTGCACATGTCATTTGTATCCGTCAATTCCAACTGTATCTCAAATTACAAACTGAGGTGAGTTTTTCGCTCATGCCCCGAAAAATCATAAACTCATGCTTAAAACTTTTATGTCAAACATAACTTAAAACATAAGTTTCATGAAATAACAGTGATAAAAGAAATCTAACGCCCTAAGGCATAAAAAAATAAGTCTGATATTAAAACTTAATAAATAAAACCAGTTAAAAAGAAAATAGGTCCACTCACAGTGTTTAAGTCTGGCTGGCACTGGATCCTTGGTCGAAGGAGAATGCGGTTCATGTGGATAACCTATGTTCGGAACTTAATTAGAATCAACGGTTATAAAACACGATTCATAATTAAATAAATTTCCTTAACCTAATCGGATTTTCTTATAAGAACCTTTTTAGTCCTCAAATGGAATGTAAAACAGAAATCTAGATTTTCGGTTACACGTCGCATCTCCTAAAAATTTTTTCCAGTTCCTGGTCGGCGCGTCGCGACGCGCAGTCGTTTTCCTGGGCAGATTCTGCCCTGCCAAACCAGTCCTTAAAATCCAAACTCACATAACCCAAATCAAATTCTACTACTACAACACATCCATAAGCAAATATATACCATCTAATTCATCAATATAACATACTCCTAACATCAAACACATCAATCCCCATCATCCTAACCAAATCAACAACTTGAATAACAAATTTAAAACTACCCAAACACCCATTTTATCAACACAAAACTACCCAAACTCCATTATTTTAATTCACCAACTCACCCCAATATCTCAATAATCAAATTGAAAATTGTTTAAAATTTGGTTTTTGGGTTTCTTACCTCTTCCATGCTTGATTCCTTCACCCTCCAAGCCTCCAATCGTTGCCATGATTCACTTTGCTTCATCCTCATTCTTTTTTTCTCTCTTTCTTCCTTCTTCTTCTCTTCTTCTTCTTCTTCTCTTCTTCTTCTTCTTTTTTCTTTCTTTCTTTTCTCTCCTCTTCCTCACGGTTCTTCTCCTTTTTTTTCTTGATTTATTTTGTGCATTATTGAATAGTAAACCCTTTATATAGTGGGGTTATTTGATATTTGGAAATTTGAAGAAAAGTATGTGGAAAAATCTAGAAAATTTGAGATTTCTCCATTTGACCCCGAAATTACTATTCATCCAAATTTTGACTTGTGTTTTTGACCAGCTTCTAATGTGAATTTGGAAACATGTTCAACGTGGAAGTGTAGGTCTCGATCTTAGATTTCTGATGATATGCAATTCATAAAAATCGGAGATTGTATGAAAAAGTTACACCCCACATATTATGGGCGGTCCAAAGGAAATACTATACAGTCTCGTCCCGAGACTTCAAGAAATTTACCAATTGTCCCCAAAGTCGTTCCACAAGCATATTTGAGTCCCATCATAATCTATTTTACGTGCCTTCGTCCTGTATGTAACAGTATCGCTGTAGGCAGAAGTAAAAACTATCGGTCATTACACCGCCCGAGCTAGGATGCTACCGGAAGGAGACATAAATAACCTATCTTTATAAGCCTCAAACTTAAGAAAATGGACATGACGCGCCCTAAATTTATGTAACTTGGAACACAATCCAGCACCACAATGTGACCTATAATGAACATCAATATATATAAGGACCTCAGGTCTGCCACGCAAGACACATCAAATGCTCATTATCAATACTCAAGGGCTTTGTGCTCATAATTACACATACAAATCAAAAGTCTTTATTCAAATATACATAACAACGTGTTCAACAAGATTCAAAATATACAGATAAACCACTTGGTTTCTACACTTCTACGACACTTCCCAGAACACTAGAGTGGATGCCTACAACTTGGGTGATATATTATCTCGACCATGACTTTCCAAGGGCTTCAAGGGCTGACCAACATGGTCACTGTTAGGGTTTTGGCGCGGGTGCAGCGGAAGCTCGCGGTTCGAGTGAAATCCTAATTTTAAAACTTTAAAATTGCCTAGTAAATTACTCGATATCGAATATGAATAATTTATTCATATTTCACCTAAACATATTTATTCGATATCAAATAACGACATAAATAGTTAAGAAACATCGCGAAACTTTTAGGAAAACATTTTTCCGCAAAATGACATAAAATACGTTTTTGACCGAACTGACCACCCAATGCACATGGAGACTGCCCAGGTCATCCCCAACAGTACTAGGGCAGTTCATGGGCTGCAAGAATATTGACCAATTCACTTTTTGGGCAGCCGTCACCTAGTTGGCTCAAAAGTCACCTGGTAACGCAGTTTTTTACCGTTTTCGCATATTTCAACTTCGAAACAGTTTTCGAAAATTATTCCAATACCCAAAACACATCCAATACATTTATATAACATAATTTTCATCACTATGAACCCAATGTTTTCAGATCTGATCCAGATGCCAAAAATATCAATATTTCATGCTTTAATCCAATTTTCTTAACATTAATCACAACACCAATCCAAGACACCACCAATGAAGCACCCAAGAACAATTCTAGGCATTACAAGAGTGGTCATAACACTCTATAATGACAACAAGTTATCAAATGACAAACTTGAATCAATATTACACTAATATCATCCAATCAAACTTCACACATGCATCTAGCCTCCAAATCTAGCCTCCAAATCCATCATCCAAATAAAAGAGCCCCAATTTCTAAGAAGTAAATAAACCCTAGAACCATTCTAGTAATTCAAGAATAAGAAAATAATTTTCGACACTTAAGAATATTAAAGATTACCTACTAATCTTCAACTTTTTTTTAAGCTTTTCCTTGAATTCTTCACTTTCTTATTTGTTTCTTCAAACAAATATTTGAGAGCTTTCTTTATGGAGGTTTCAGCCAAGGCTTGGAGAATGAATGGAAAAACAAAATTTTCACGTTAAAATTCAAGCCAAAACCGACCTGAGGGGGTATTTTAATCATTTGCACAATTTAATCTAATTAAGTAAAGATAAGCTTTAAGTTTGGCAAATCAAATTTGCACACTTCAAGCTTAATTAGAACCATGCCACATATAACCAATAATAATCAAATATATTGCATAACATTTATGTAATATAGATATTATTTAATTATTCAAATATTTAACATTTAAATATCTAAATAATTAATTAATTTAATTATTATTATATATGTATTTTATTTACATATAATAACAAATATATATAATAATGGCATGTGTGAAAGTCTCATTTGATAATGAATTAATATGTATCAAATCAAATTTTGTATCAAATACAAATACACATTAATTATTAATTGACCAAAATTCCCTAAAACATGTGTTTTCGTTTAACCGTTTAAACGATTCGCATTAACTCATTTAATCCGGTGAAGTATTATGAATAATCTGTATTATTCATAACGTGTTGCCCAAGTGCTCAACGAGTACACTTCATATTGTGTGGCTCTCTAAGTTTAGGTTTATCTGTCAAGAAATCCAATTTCGTGTCCATAATTCACCCACTTATGAATTATGACGACCACGAATAATCTCGCTAAACTATGCAAGTCGAGGTCATTGCAAACATATAATCTGTCCGTCACAGGCTATCTATATTATACCTGGGATATAGATAAGAACGTCAAATCCTTATGGTATAATATAGTAGACTTTCAAATTTAAGATCTCTAAATAACACTCAGAACTCGCTTCCGAAGTTATACCACGGCCATGGATTTACTAGATCGCAAACACATGTAGGAAACATATGCCCTGTAAACAGGACTGACGAATTATATCTTGATACGCACTGGATATCTTGAGCATCAGTCCACACCCAACGAACAGACAGAGGTCTGATCTAAATAGATCAGTGACGTGACTGTCATCAAAGTGTGGAGGATAACTCATATATCCACTGTGGTATCTCAAGTCGAAGGATCACTATGCTTGCTCAACTCGAGAAGATTCCTATTGACGTTGGTATACCATCTATTAGGAAATCTTCAGTGAGTCGTTCAGTGTTTATCAAATGAACACCTACATGTCTATACGATTCTCCCGAGACTCATGGTTCATTGGGATAAACCATCGGATCAAGTCACGATATACTATATGTACTGGTCTCAGCAGATTTTACTAACTGACCCGTGTTAGTAAATCTTGACCAGGAACTTTATTTAAAGATATACTACCTATAGTGACACTTCCTAATCAATTACAAACTATGTTGTAACTGCGCACTATATTGTAAATCCTAGGGTCTTTGTCTAAGACTAAATTAGATTTAGTTTCAATCTAATCATAATTAGATATCGAATCATAATTAGGTCGATTGTGTATATAAAAGACAAGAGGAGCTACCATTAAATAAGTAATATTATGGAAAAAAGAATTGTTCGTATTCATGAATCGACATAAATACGACCTGGATTGGCACTCCGAGCACTAACCCTAACAATTTCTCCCACTTGCTTTAGTACCAATCCACGATATTATATACACATCTAGATGTGTATCACATACTCATGGCCCTCAAGAGCTCACCTAACACTCAAAAGGTAGGCAACAACAAGTAAGTCCGCTATAACAAATTGAGTTTGTCTAACAAACCCAATTATTTCCTTTAACCATCATCATTTATATTTTGTAGAACCCAAGTTCTACATCAATATGACTCATATGCGACATCAATATTGTGCTATAGCTATAAAGTTGTCTATGTATTTAGAGATCAAATCCAAAATACTATGTAGACAACCGCAGACACAATACTAATATCAAAAATTCTAATCTTTAAGGTCACTATGCAACTTCATAAGTCAATACTTCATAAGTTACAACTAATTCTAATGATATAGAAGAATCAATGGTTACACTCACACTGTATTTTTTTCTGACTTTATATGACGTGGACCATCTAATGTCATAATTAGACTCAAAACTAATTTGATCCTAATGGTTGCAGATTATATTCTCCATGAATAAGAAACTCGTTCTTAATATCTCAAGGATAACAAAGAACATGTTTCAAGACTCATCCTATGGTCTATAGGGTATCAAAATAGATCGTAACAATTACGATCAAATTGATACCTTTAATCGCACATAATATAGTATTCATTATGCCATCATCTTATGATGCATAAGATATACTAGACATTCTAATTAATATCTCTTTCGACAAAGGAATCTTCCTTTACGAAAGATAAATACTATATTTAAGAGACACACTAACTGTCACACAGATAGTCTTACTGTGTCCTTTATTAGATCATATCTAATGCACGACTAATGTGAGTATCACAAAGTCTCTTGTTTTATATCGTATATGAAACATTATATCAAATATAATAGAGACTACTCTCACTGCTTTCACAGAGAAAAGAAAACTTAGGTAAACCTTTTACCTTACAAACATCTTATTATTACATTAATAATGATAATGTCGTTAGGACATACAATACTAGAAAGAAAATCGTATGCTCCTATTGACCCTACTATCAAATATGTATTCTCTATGCTTTGATAAAATCAGACAATCTAACTGTATCAAAATTAAAGAACACAGATTTCTGGAAAGCTTACCTGAGTCTACAATAGGCTCTATAAGCTGAGTCTACAGATTTCTTTAATGGAAGTTTCAGCCAAGGCTTGTATAATGAATGGAAAAACAAAATTGTCACTTTAAAATTCAAGCCAAAACCGACCTATGGGGTATTTTAGTCATTTGTAAGATTTAATCTAATTAAATAAAGATAAGCTTTAAGTTTGGAAAATCAAATTTTCACACTTCAAGGTTAATTAAAATCATGCCTCATATAACCAATAATAATCAAACATATTGCATAATATTTATGTAATATAGATATTATTTAATTATTGAAATATTTAACATTTAAATATCTAAATAATTAATTAATTTAATTATTATTATTTATGTATTTTATTTACATTAAATAACAAATACATATATTAATGGCATGTGTCAAAGTCTCATTTGACAATTAATTAATATATATCAAATCAAATTTTGTATCAAATACAAATACACATGAATTATTAATTGACTAAAATTCCCTAGAACATGTGTTTTCGTTTAACCGTTTAAACGATTCGAATTAACTCATTTAATCTGGTGAAGTATTATGAATATTCTGTATTATTCATAACGCGTTGCCTAAGTGCTCAATGAGTACACTTCATATTGTTTGGCTCTCTAAGTTTAGGTTTATCCATCACGAAATCTAATTTTGTGACCATAATTCACCCACTCATAAATTATGAAGACCACAGATAATCTCGCTAAACTATGCAAGTCGAGGTCATTGCATACATATAATCCCTCCGTCACAGGCTATCTATATTATACCTGGGATATAGATAAGAACATCAAATCCTTATAGTATAATATAGTCGACTTTCAAATTTACGATCTCCAAATAACACTCGAAACTTGCTTCCGAAGTTATGCCATGTATACAGAACATACAGATTCTATCTTGATACGCACTAGATATCATGAGCATCAATCCATACCCAACGAATAGGCAGAGGTTTGATCTAAATAGATCAGTGACGTGACTGTCATCAAAGTGTGTAGGATAACTCATATATCCATTATTGTATCTCATGTCGAAGGACCATTATGCTCGCTCAACTCGAGAAGATTCATATTCACGTTGGTGTACCATCTATTAGGAAATCTTTAATGAGTCGTTCAGTGTTTATAAAATAAACACCTACATGTCTATACAAGTCTCCCGGGACTCATGGTTCATTGGAATAAACTATCGAACCAAGTCACGATATATGACATGTACTGGTCTCAGCGGATTTTACTGACCTACCCGTGTTAGTAAATCTTGACCAAGAACTTTATTTAAGGATATACAACCTATAGTGACACTTCTCAATATCAATTACAAACTACGTTATAACTGCGCACTACATTGTAATCCTAGGGTCTTTGTCTAATATATATGTATCACTAAATCAAATTTAGTTTCAATCTAATCATAATTAGATATCTAATCGTAATTAGATCGAATATATATATAGAAGACAAGAGGTGTTACCATTAAATAAGTAATATAATGGAAAAGGAATTGTTTGTATTCATGAATCGGACATAAATACGATCCGGATTGGCACTCCGAGCACCAACCCTAACAGTCGCCAACCTACAATACTAGCGAACTATATTGGTGTGAGTTATAAAATTTAGTAAGTAACCATTCTCATACCATAACTGACATAAGAAAAATAGGTTAAGGTTATAATAATATATATATCATAAACATAAGGCAGAAACTTCCAAAAAATACTTATACACATAATAAACAGTTATATGCACTAGTTTATGCATACCAAACTGTCTGAACGGGTTCTCTAACCAGCACTGCTATGACACATTACCAACTTATCAATCAAAACCCTTCACGCACGTTATAAAAATAAATCGTAAATCATGAAACATAACAGTAAATCATGATACATAATTCTTAAATCATGAAAAGCTAATACACCTTGAGAATATATATACAACTATCATAATTGGGACGTCTTCTCCCAACATTGTCATACATACCAGGATTCGGCCATAGCCCCGCGTACGTTGGTATATCTATATAAAATAAAATTTTTAATTCGTTTGTATACATTCTCGTGAAAATATGGCAAAGCTGCCACTATGAGACATCTACGACAATAATTAGCATCTGGAGCAAAATTGACAACATGAGACCTTGTCTCGCGGTAAATAATCTGGCATGTATATGTACACTGAGTGCATATTAGCATAAAAGATATTTCTAAAGTACATGCTCATGTATATAGAAACTCACGAAAACTTTCTCATATATTAAAAACTCATGATCTCAACATAATCAATAATCGATCTATTCTTTTATTGCAAAGCATAAAATTTCTAGAAACGAAATCATTTGATGCGTTACCTGGAAAATTTATTTAAGAAAAACATACATAGCTATATACTTTGAAAAAAAAAACATCAATGTTACAAGCTTATCCATGCATATATTAGGCTCATCACATACTTGTGTCAAATCATTCATCCATTGATAAGTAACTCGTACATTATGATATAACAAAGTGAAATTTATATATATACACACACAAAAGAGCGCATACATATCTTTTATCGAAATAAACAATAACCGAAATGTCCATTACTCATCACATGGAATACTTACATCATGTCATGAACACTCATGATCCTAGTCAAATCTGTCAAAATAAACAACAAATACAATCAAGTGTTACACAGAATTCTAGACTCAACTATAATAAATTTTCGCATCTTCCCGGAATACCCAAATCAAGTATGTCTTTCACGATTTCAGTTTCGTGACTCATAATACATTCAATATAACAAATACATAGTATTAGATTCCATTTCTGGCTAAAATTCAGAAAACCTTCCGAAAAGTCCAAAAATATTACGGAGGAATCCGAAATTTTTTGAGACTTTCCCGTTCCACCCCGAACACATCTAATAATCCTATTACATTATAATATAACATTTCAAAATAACTAAATAATGTAAATCTTCGATTTTCACATCTTCGGAAAAATCTTGTGTAAAGGTTTTCGATAACACTACGGAATGATCTTGGACCCTCTGAAACTTTCCAAAACCATATGACCATTATCATATCATTATATTTAACTTATATATCTCATTATATCCATTAAAGCATAGACACACGTGAAATTCGATTTTATCAGAAACTCATTAATCCTATTGAATCGATCCAATTCGTTATGTTTTCACTTAGATCCTACCAAATACTGATATTCAATATTCTCAAGCTGAAACAGTTAAATTTATATCATTATGATAGTCTATGATGCTACTGGAAATATCCAAACATTTAAAGATAAATTTGAAATTAATGAGTTTTACCGGAATATCTTACCGAGATTTTGAGGGCATATACAGACTTCCAACAATCCCACAATGCGTTGGAATTGACGGAATTCTAGTCGGAGCTAATTTTCATTTAGAGCTATTATTCACCATTTTTCCTCATTTTACGTGCAATCGAGCACGAGTCATAAAAATCGTTACCTATTTGTAGTACTCTCTGAGGGCTTCAATTTAGTAGGAGGCTCGGGTCGTGAAATGAAATGACGAGCTGAGATTGAAAAAATAAGCTCGCACGTCTCTCTCACTCTCTCACCGCCGATGCCGACATTTCTAGCGTCGTCGTTAGGCACCGTTGGATGCAAGGTGGCCAGACGTGCCTCCTAGTGTTGTCGTGACGGCCGGCCGGTAAGCTACTGATCCAAAATTCCAAAATGAGAGGGGTCAGGTAGGGAGATGCAATAAGTGTTGCCATTTTTGCTAATTCCTGAGAATTAAGGGTATTTATAATAAAATTTTGAAATTTATAAAATAATTCCCATGAAATTGCTAATAGACCTCCCATTGGGTCCTTTCAAAAATTGCTAAAATTGAGGCCCTTTTGTTGTAAATTTCGAAAAGTGTTCAATAGAAAAGTTGTTTGATCGGAAAAAGAGTTAAATGGTTCAAGAATCAGCTCAATTGGAGTTTATTTGCTATTTTTATAGCTGAAACAATAAACTTTTCACATATAAAAATATAAACAGGAATCGCATAACTAGTTCTTGAAATCACGCATTTTCCAACGCAACAAAACTTTACTTTAAAACATTCCGACCTATTTTTCCACCACATAAGCTCTTAATTTTTAATATCATCTCATTCCGAGACCTAAACTTCAATTCGGTAACCTTCCATAACTGTTTCAAAAAAAAATCGGGATATTACATTCTCCTCTCCTTATAAAAATTTTGTCATCGAAATTTTTCCATCCTTATGCCTAATCATTCGAAACCGAACGTACAGACATGATAATCTTATCTGTATTCGGAAGTTATCTCACTCTACACATTTTAAGAAGTTATGTATTTCACATATCAATACAAACTATGTCACTTCAAAGCCAAAATAGATTGAATTAAACACTTCATATCAGAATCAAAACAAAATTGTCATTTCAATTCACATTCATTCATAGAAACTCGCTCAAACTTTTCAAACTCATTCATCAACAGAAACAGAAATCCGAACACGATTTCTATACAGTTAATCACATTCATAATTAGAAATGAGGAATATAACACAGATTATTAGGTAGTCATATTCTGTATCAGAAAAGGAAAACATAATTCAGATTTCATACTTTCAATTTCGCGCGCAATTAGATATGAAACTCATTCATATCACATCATGTCATTTTTTATCCTATTTGTAAAAACTATCATCACCTAAGTTCATATACGCACATATCCAGTCACACATACAACATTTTATGGCTAACAATGAAGCATACATAACCATCAATATACTCAAAAGATCCATGACTAAACTATAAACATATATATATGCTCCTTTAACGAACGTAAACTTTTATACAAACAAATACATTCATCGTCAAAGCTAGAAGTGACACATAGTCACAACGAATCTTTTCACCGTGAATCTCTGACATCATCAAAATGGAAAACGTAAAACAATCTCTTCTAAAAACCATTTCAAAAACATATTATAAAAACTCTTTTATTATAAACAAAAATCAAATTTGAAATTCATTATCATCGTTAATTCGTATCAAGCGTCCAATACCAACTCAACAGGACACAATATTACAAGCGCCCAATGTTTAAATCGCTGGCACATATCGAAAAATGAACGAAACAAGCCATGTCGACATAGAGTAGCGGGTTGGTCCACTGCAGTTGGACAGAGCCCTGTACAAGCGCCACAATGGATTCAAAAATCATAAACACTAAAAACTAAGTACAAACACCGGGACAAAAATATATCATATCAAATAATATCAGAAATGATATAGAAATATATCTGAATCAAAATGTAATTCTTTTGAAATCATTCTTTTCCCAAAACACAAATATGTTTAAATCAAAGATAAATATTTGAAAACGTGATCAAAGATCAAATGTATATCCTTCAAAATCATTTTCTCATAAACAAACTTTTCAAAAAACTTATCAAGCGTCCATTGTCCGAGTCAAGCGCACATACCGATTAGTGTAAGAACAAGACCATGCTGATATAGTAGTGGGCTAACCATTTTCCGATGGTCAGGACCTCATAACAAGCGCCCTGGCGGAAACATAATCATAAGTCATAAATCGTAAAAACAAGAAGTAAACACCGAAATGAAAATATATCATAGGGCACATCGAAGAAAATATATCGATAAATCACAAAACATGAAAATATGAACCAATCGTCGAAGCAAAAACATATTCTTCATCATTATAGTCAAAACAAAATACCCAAAATCTTTTTTTTTTTCAAAATAGTTTCAAGTACTGAATCAAATACCATAATTGATAAGTGTGGTTTATACCCACTTATTCAAACATTCTTAGTTAATATTTTGTTAGGTTTTGTGTCATTAATGTATTTTATAGTTTGTTTTATGTTTGATTGATCGAAAGCATTAGAACATGGATCTTGGAGCAATTAGACTTATTTTGGGACCTTACGGACACATCAGAAGCACGCGGGAAAGTTGAAAATACAGAAAACATCACACCAGAAAATTGATTGGCGTCGCGGCGCCTCTTCAACATGCATCCATAGTGATTTCCCGAGTGTTAGGCGTCGTGACGCCAATTCCGTCCGCGCCGCAATGCTGCGACAGAAGCCCAAAAATATTAGTTTTTAGTATTCCACATGTGCAATGACTCCAAGACATTCCTATAAATATAAAAGCTCTTTCAAAACCCTAAAGGAGAGAAAAATACATAACTCAAGAGTTCAAAACACATATTTTAGAGAGATCCAATGAGGAAGATTAAAGAGTGACAAAATGAGAAGAAGGCGATGATGTCAGAAAGCGAAGTGATTCGATTCGGGTTTAATATTCTAACTTCTTACTTTAAACTCTAATGATTTCTAATATGTTCATGACCTTATTTTCATTGTTTTTATCTTTAGTCATGAACTAAATTTATCATTCTAGAGGATGATGTAGTCAATGCTTGAACCTATGTGTTATTTGCCAATTTGATTGTTATAAATTTTTAACTCAATTTATTTATATTCTCTTGTGTTTAATGCTTCTAGTTTATTGACCACAAATTAAGATGATGAATGTTTAGAAACTATCATTTGGGAGAGGAGATTTTGAATAGGATCTAGAGAATATAACCTATGAGATTTATAGAGTTTGGGAGAATCTATAATCCCTTTGAAGTCGTTAACAAAGAATCACAAAGCGTAATGAGTTATTGATTACTAAATATTTATAGGGATATTAAAGTCAATAATTAATAATATATTCACTCGGTACTCGAGAGAGGGAGTTAGAATAACTTAGGATTCTTGATTTATAAAAATGCAATTGAATAAGAATTGAATGACATGAAAAATACATAGGGGATAGCTAGGTGAAATCAGACTCTAGAATCTCTCTTATCCTGGTATATCTTTATCAAACGTTTTATTTCTTAATTATTTAGTTTTTTTTTTTTATCTAAATTTAGTTGCTTTCTAACTAAAATTAGGTTTACTAATTATAGTGCTTAGTGTGGGTTGAATACAATCCTTGTAGGTTCGACACTCTTTCATTTATCTTTACTAAAATTTTACACCGTACATTTGCGGTACGATATATAAAATATCACAACAAGTTTTTGACACTGTTGCCGGTGATTGTTTATGTAATTCACATTGACACTATTACCAAGTAACCTTAACGTTAATTTGGATTATTTTTATTTTTATTTTTATTTTTTCGTGAAAGGAACATTGAAAAAGAAGTGATGGAAGCTGAAAATATAGAGAATAACTCACACCAGGTGGCAATCAGAGATCACTTTAAGCCAATCATTGATGTTATAACGATTCTAGGATTTGTTGGAGTTTACTAAGGTCCCAAGGATCAATAAACAAGCATGAACATGTGTGAATACAATCGAGAAAGTCGCGGAATACTCACATCGATCGGTTGAGCGACGCTTTGACGAACAAAAATTTCACTTTCTGCTCACTAGTACAATCGGCAGTGGCAGTGAAGATGTCCTCAATTTTCGGTTTTTGAGGTCCTTGAACAAGCTCCAAGCTTCGTCAAACGACTCCCGGCTCATGGGTGGACTTCCCTATCACCTTCACATGTCTCTCGGAGTGCTAGCTCTTATGATTTTTGCCACAAAAATCAAACACTTGCTTCCCATTTCTCCTTGTGTCTCTCGGCAGTGGGCTGCCAAGAATAGAAGAAAAAAAACACAGCCCTACGGGCGTGAGATGATGAAGAGAATGGAGAGAGAGAAGAGATAAAATGTGTTAATTAAAATTGGTAATTGATTTCAAAAATCAAATACACAATTTTGGTTCCAAAAGTCAAAGCAATCAATGCCCACAAATGCCAACCACACACATCACTCAATCACATCAATCACAAGTTGTCAAGTCACATCACTCAAAGTGACAAGTGATTTGACGCTTGATGCGACTAGCGATTTGACGCTTGATTTGACTTGTGTGCCGCACTCGAATTCGAAATGCGAATGCGCTCGCAAATAATCCCGGGCTTGGGTTCACTAATTCCAAATTAACGAATTTTCCGTTGCGTCGTAATTAAATGATTACGCCTAGCGAAGTCACTATTCACGTCGCTAACGAATTAATTCTAAATTAATTCGTTCGCCCGAATTAAAATCTAATTTCAATTCTACGTCGAAATCCAATTTCGTTTAATATATCGAATATATTAATTTATCGATTAATTCCAAATTAATCGTTTTCTCTCTTTAAATAATATTTTATCCCAGATAAAATATCTCCGTAATTAATCCCAGATTAATTTTCTCTCTCATCTAATTAATCCCAGATTAATTAAAAGTGCGAGTCATACGTCATCGGTGAATCTTTGGGAAGTGACCAATGAGATCCCCGGATATGTTGGCAGTAAATTCGGTCGTCGGACTATCCAAACACGTAAGTACCTTGTACTACGTTTATACCGATTTTCAAGACAAGGTTGGCTGCTAGCAAAGCGCCAAGCCTACCCAATTCTCCAGAAATATCCTTACATGAATAAAGAATCTATATCAGGCGTAGTATACGTAGTATTGCATATTTCGATCTAGTATCGGATGATCACATGCAAGGCCTGGGGCTGGTACAGTGTCTGCCCCGTACGAAGCATATAGCGGATGACGAGCACTAGTCTCTTTAATATCGGATAATCATGACCAAGTCATATTATCCCGACGGTTGCAACCTTTTTAGAGAACCAGTTCTGGAGTGACACTTCCGTCTTGACATCACACACAACCAAACACACGATTCTCAATACACCCAGCATTGGCGTACACAGAACCTGTTAAAGCCCTGACGACCGCAACCAAAGTATATTGATTATCGCAAGTATTAGCGGTGTAAGTCTCAGGTTAAGACCAAATACACCTACCCTGATTTCAGACTTCCATAGACACATAATCATACTACCAATGGAATTCTGAGGGGGTCTATCCAGAGCGAAGCTGTTCCCGTACCATCGGTAAAACACAACCTCCTATTACACCTGCATGAGTATCCTATACCCAATATATGAGAACTATGCCGTTGTGTCCTCACAACGCGCACAAGTGTAATACTAGTCTTTTACGTATTCATCGATGTCCAATCTCGATATTACTCTGACTAGGGATATTTAACGATTTATCCTTCGTGGATTGATACTGTCTCATATCATTCTCAATCCAGGAACAAATCATAGGGACCTCCTATCATTATATAACTAGGTGATCTAATCACAAATGATAAGAGTGCAATCTCATTTGTCACATAGTTAATTTTTACAACAACACCTTGATCTGTACAAATAGTGACGTTATGGGTCATAATTGTCCAACAATCTCCCACTTAGCCTATAGCCAGTCACTCGAGTGTCTTACACCCGAACTATGTACGGTTGGCTCAAACTGCTGAGAAAATGCTTTCGTCAGCGGATTTGCATGATTATCATCTGATGCGATTTATTCGATCATCACATCGCTACGATGTATGATCCGAACGAATCAGATGAATATCGAAGTATGCATCTGGATCGTTGATGAGACCATTAATTCTTTAGCCTGTGCTGACGCCTAGCTCAGCTGCTAACATAATTATATCTAATCTAATTAGATTTGTTATCGACTCAAATGGCTTCTATTGCTGCCTCAGCTGCAGCAATAACCCGCATTTGTTGTTTATACGGTAACCGTATCTTGCTTGGAAGATTTCCAGCTCACTGCACCGTTATTCAAACTGTATAGTACTGTTTGTGACTTTTAGTCATTTTATCGGTTGGAAAACTTACAGTAGTCATTCCAGTCACTTCAAGTTCTCATTCTCCACAGATTACAGCATCATTAGTTCTCTAAGATACTAACGGATGTTCTTAACTTCAATCCAGTGACTATCACTCGGATTGGCCTGTTTGTGAATCCATATGCTCAAAGCGTATGAGACACCAGGACGCATACATTTTTCAATGTACGAGTTCTCAGAGAGTTTTTCTCGAAAGCCAAGCTTTCACCGATTGTTTTTATGGGAATATCATTTCCAAGAAATGACATATTATCATTATTTATATAGGACAACCACTGTCAGTGCGCTCCCACTAACCCTCTTATATACACAAGAATCATTCTCGTTTTGAATTAAATCATAAACAATTATGATTACATCAAAACGATAATTCCAAGAACCTATGCTTGCTTCAATCCAAACATGGATCGAATAACCTGCAAACCTTGTTTTCTAGTTTTGGTACGATAAAACCGACATGATATTGTAAACATCCTCCAAAAGGTTTCCTTTTCAGGAAAGCGATTTTCCCGTAAAGCTATCATATTTCATAAATGAATCACGCAGCTTTAGCAAGCATTATCCAAATGGATTTACCGTGGTAACAGGTAAAAGGTTGAATCGTAATCAACACAATGTTGATAACGATACCTTTCCGCTAAAAGCCTAGCTTTATACGTTGGTATGTTTACATCCATGTATGTCTTCCTTGAAGACTTATATAGTACCAATAGGCACAATGCCTTGCGGTACATCAACTAGTCTCCAAACTTGTTGATATATATAAATTCCATTTCGGATTCATGACATTTTGTCACATAGGGAGTCGATACTTGTATCACTTCCTCATACGTAGTCAGTTGGTATACCTCAATAAGATTGACATCTTTATGAGGTGAGATCAGAAACCCATACCCCAGGTTGTTTTCTGACTCTCTCCGACATACGTGGTTCTTGTGTATTCGAAGATGACTGGTAATAGTTCCATCCTTGATGAACTATTTGTGTTCCATTAGGATTCGGTGCCTGGAACAGTATCACTCCGATTTTCATCGAGTTTTACTATCCTCCCACTTACCACTGCATATCGGTATTCCTTTTAGGAAAAACCGCATGGTGAGCAACAATTAAATTGTTCTCAAGTGAGTTCTATAAGTACAATACTTTGGTATCCCTAGGATAACCTACAATTGGCACTTATCCAATTTGGGTTTTAGTTTGGTATCATCCAAACATATGCCTAGCATCCCAAATATTCAGGAATGAGAAATCCGGTTTCTTTCCTGTTCATATCTAATATGAAATCTGTCAAACAAATTATTATGGAACCTTATTCTAAATAAGTTATGCACTGTTTTTGCTTATCCGTTAAAGGAAATGGTAGCTCAGAGCGACTCATGATTAACCTTATCATGTCTAACAAAATTCGGTTACTCTGTTCGGACACACCGTCAAATGACGTGTTCCGGGAGGAGTCCTCATTGAAAGAATACTATACTCTTTCAAGTATTTTAGAAACTTATCGCTTAAGTATTTTCCATTACGGTTTTATACTTTAGCCAATCTGTTTGTCTATTTCGTGTCGAAACTTTAAAAGTTTCTGATTTGTGTTTCAAAAGAGACACATAACCATAACGCGATGCCACATCCGTAAAGGTCACGAAATATTCATATCCACATCTAGCCTAGCTATACATTGACCCACTTGCTTCACTATGAACTAGGGCTTACAGATCTGTGGCATTTACACTTTTACCAAGTAAATAGTGTTTTAGGCACTTTACCCAATAAACTAGATTCGTAGACTTTATTTGATTGGAATCAAATCAGTCATAGTACCCACTCTTGGAAAGTGTGGATATACAATTCTTGTTTAATTGTGTCCCAGACTACAATGCCACAATATGCTTCTTCTGATCAAATCAGTTTGAGCTATTTGTTTGTCATGTTATATATTTGAGATTTATTTATATTCAAAATATAAATATTGTTATTCACATCTAATGTGTTTATCTCAATATCATCTTTATATAATAAAACACTTTAGTTTCTAGAATATAAAGGTTCACCCGCAACGGGTTAAACACTGATACATAGATAATGTTTCTAGTCAAACTAGTTACATTATAACAGCTTCCTAATCCTGCTCATAGCAGATTCTGAACACCAGTATATATTTATGTACCACACTAAGTATTTAAAATCCAATTTTAATACTAGAAGTGAACATATTTATGACAAACATATTTGAAGTCATAGCCTTGCTCGTCTTCAATTCCTTCATGTCTGCTTTGTCCAAACGGCAGTCACGCTTCCGTGATCCCGTTTTCCACATTTAGGCAGCCATTTTGGGATATGTCATTTATCTTCCCAGAAGATTAAAATGATTTTGCCTTTGCCCCTTTCAACACTCTAGAAGCCTTTGGCCAAGCCTTTGCCTTCTAGAATATCGAAGTAAGGTGCGCCTTGCGCTACTTGTCTTATTACAAATCTTGACTTTGTCTCCTTGAGAATAGTCATCAACTCTCCAAGAGTTATTATTGCAATTTAGTACTTTTAAAATCTAAGCATAGATTTATGAAGATCCTTCAATTTCATTATCATACTTTAAGGATCTAATCCTTATTTCTGATTAAGAAATTAAGGAGTCTATTGTGACAAGCTTAATGGATTAAGCACTAAAGTTATCATCACATAAATCTTCCAAAGACTATGCTCTACTATTTGCTTAACTCCGGGCTTAGGCCTAATATGTTATTTTATCAAATAAAGTAACTTATTAGTTTCCAGGACCATCCTGAAATTAATTCCCAATTTGAAAATTAAACCATTTAAATACATTTTCCCTAGGATTATGTTTTAAATGCCAATCTTTCAATTTTTATCTTGATTTTAATAGTCCAACTATTTAATCAACGATTTCGGTACTATTTATTATAATGATTACAATAGTCCAACTATTTAATCAACTATAATTTAATAGATTAAAATCAATTATATTGATTACTATAATCCATTATAAAATCAACTATAAATGAATAGTTTGAATATAGTCCAACTATTTATTAAAACAACATTTAAATATTAGTCCAACTGACATTTAATTTATTTGACGAATGATATTTGATTTGAGCGCGTATGGCAAGTAATTAAACGAATATTGCAAATTCAATTCTTGCCTCCCGCTATTTTTCTGTCAAGTACTCGGGAAACGAAATCGTGTTTCCTAGCGGGCTAGATCCCGTTAATATCACACAATCTTGACTTTGGCCAACAAATTGTATGATAATTAACTAGGAGATCTCTAAGATCGATTGGATCCAATCCAATTCCTAGATCCGTAGGGGGACATCCAAGTCCGAAACATTATCTATATATGCCAATACATCCAATGTATTACCTAACCTTTTTCCTCTGAATCAACTAAGCCTTGGCTTTGGCACAACAAACTTAGTGATCCCAGTTAAGCGCGACCTATTGACCGTGGAAAACTTCGTAATCAATGTCGATGGACAAGAAGTGGTCTTGACTTTGGCCAACAAACCACAACTTGGACAAGACACTGATATGGAACAAAGCCTTCGTGATTCAAACACATCCTCGACGGACAAAGGCCTTGACTTTGGCCAACAAGCCAATGCCAGTCTTGGATCTTGAGTAAGAATCACCAATGGAAGGAAAAATGCTTAATATTTGTGAGGGTTTTTCGCGTGCAAATTGGCAACCAATTATTATATTTGTTAAGGTCTCATCATCATACACCCTTAAACATGCATTCTAAACAAATAATAAAGCGCATATGAATAAATAATAATGATATGCGGATGGATACTTTACACATTGATCCTAGATCAAATCTCTCCCTTTCTCTCTCCCGCTAGCACATGTATCATTTCTACCCGTTACACTACACTTCTAAAGAAACCTCATTTACATTGAGGGGAATAGGTGAGAAGAGAATACAAAGAATAAGGAGGTAATAAGGCTGGACACGCAGGTCCAATTAATAAATTCCAAATTTTATTACAACAATTTCTAAAATTGCCCCACCCATCTAATATCCATCTGATATACATTATTCATGCATCGCAACCATGTATTCACACAAGCATGTTATCAATAATCTAATCAAATTAATTAATCTGATAATTAGTGATCATCCAATGTTCAAATAACGATTTGATTTTGGTCAAGTCAAACTCTTTTTGCGAATAAGTACTCAAAGTACGAATTCTCGAATTAAATTAAACTACAAAATATAAATCCAATTCAATTTGTATTTAATTCTAATTCATTATTTAATTCCAAATTAAATACTACACTTTATTTAACGAACCTTTACGACTTAAATTCCAAATTTAATCGCTACGGGTCTCAGAGCCCGATTAACGTCCAACGTCAATTTAATTAAAGTCCAATGGGCTTTTAATTAATTTCTTGAGGCGTGGACTTTTGGTCAACTCGGGTCAAACCGAATAACCAAAATCCAATCCGGGAATTACCCCATCAATTTTGGCCCATTAGGCCCAATTAAACTTTAAAGGTCCATTAGTCACATTTGGGCTTTATGGAATCGGTTTTGGGCCTAATTGGATCCAACCAATTTAGCCTAAACCCAACTTAGTACAACCAAGCCCAATAAGCCCAATTACAACTTTAAAAGCCAATTTCACAAATAGGCCCAAATAATTAAATTACCAAATTCCAAATTCCCAATTTAATTACCTAAAGTGTGTTACACAATTAATTACCCAATTAAAATTTCTAAAACATCAATTAGCCTAATTAATCATGCTCATTAACATCAATTAGTGTCCAACACATTTTGATCAAAAATCAAACTCATTCATGCTTCTTTATGTCTCGGCAATATTGGGGATTTTATGTCCGATTCGAATTCCATCCAATTAATTCCACAATCGACATTAAATCAACATCCCGAATGATTTCCAACACATCCAATGATCAAAAAATCACCAAGACAAAATAGGGCATTACATTCGGCCAACACCAAAATTTTGGGCAAATTTGTTCCAAACAATTTTTAATCAAATTGATCCAATCAATCATCAATTAAAACACATTTAAGCATACTAATTCATCAAATTTCATTAAATCATGCTGAAATCCATTTTACCCAAATTTTAACCCTAAGTCATATTTCATGCTTTTCCTTGCTCATGATACCATTGTTGGAGTTTACTAAGGTCCCAAGGATCAATAAACAAGCATGAACATGTGTGAATACAATCGAGAAAGCCGCGGAATACTCACATCGATTGGTTGAGCGACGCTTTGACGAACAAAAATTTCACTTTCTCCTCACTGGTACAATCGGCAGTGGCAGTGAAGATGTCCTCCATTTTCGGTTTTTGAGGTCCTTGAACAAGCTCCAAGCTTCGTCAAACGACTCCCTGCTCATGGGTGGACTTCCCTATCACCTTCGCATGTCTCTCAGAGTGCTAGCTCTTATGATTTTTGCCACAAAAATCAAACACTTGCTTCTCATTTCTCCTTGTGTCTCTCGGCAGTAGGCTGCCAAGAACAGAAGAAAAAACACAGCCCCAAAGGCGTGAGATGATGAAGAGAATGGAGAGAGAGAAGAGATAAAATGTGTTAATTAAAATTGGTAATTGATTTCCAAAATCAAATACACTATTTTGGAAGCAAAAGTCAAAGCAATCAATGCCCACAAATGCCAACCACACACATCACTCAATCACATCAATCACAAGTTGTCAAGTCACATCACTCAAAGTGACAAGTGATTTGATGCTTGATGCGACTAGCGATTTGACGCTTGATTTGACTTGCGTGCCGCACTCGAATTCGAAATGCGAATGCACTCGCAAATAATCCCGGGCTTGGGTTCGCTAATTCCAAATTAACAAATTTTCCGTTGCGTTGTAATTAAATAATTACGCCTAGCGAAGTCACTATTCACGTCGCTAACGAATTAATTCTAAATTAATTCGTTCGCCCGAATTAAAATCTAATTTCAATTTCGTTTAATATATCGAATATATTAATTTATCGATTAATTCCAAATTAATCGTTTTCTCTCTTTAAATAATATTTTATCCTAGATAAAATATCTCCGCAATTAATCCCAGATTAATTAAAAGTGAGAGTTATACGTCATCGGTGAATCTTTGGGAAGCGACCCATGAGATCTTTGGATATTTTGGCAGTAAATTCGGTCGTCGGACTATCCGAACACGTAAGTACCTCGTACTACGTTTATACCGATTTACAAGACAAGGTTGGCTTCTTGCAAAGCGCCATGCCTACCCAATTCTCCAGAAATATCCTTACAGGAATAAAGGATCTATATCAGGCGTAGTATACGTAGTATTGCGTATTTCGATCTAGTATCGGATGATCACATGCAAGGCGTGGGGCTGGTACAGTGTCTGCCCCGTACGAAGCATATATCAGATGACGAGCAACTAGTCTCTTTAATATCGGATAATCATGACCAAGTCATATTATCCCGACGATTGCAACCTTTTTAGAGAACCAATTCTGTATCCCTGCGCGATCATCAACTCTATATGACTGGAGTGACACTTCCGTCTTGACATCACACACCAACACACTATGATTCTCAATATACCCAGCATTGGAGTACACAGAACCTTTTAAAGCCCTGGACGACCGCAACCAAAGTATATTGATTGTCGCAAGTATTAGCGGTGCAAGTCTCAGGTTAAGACCAAATACACCTACCCTGATTTCGGACTTCCATAGACACATAGTCATACTACCAATGGAATTTTGAGGGGGTCTATCCAGAGCGAAGCTGTTTCCCGTACCATCGGTAAAACACAACCTCCTATTACACCTGCATGAGTATCCTATACCCAAATATATGAGAACTATGCCGTTGTGTCCTCACAACGCGCACAAGTGTAATACTAGTCTTTTACGTATTCATCGATGTCCAATCTCGATATTACTCTGACTAGGGATATTTAACGATTTATCCTTCGTGGATTGATACTGTCTCATATCATTCTCAATCCAGGAACAAATCATAGGGACCTCCTATCATTTATATATCTAGGTGATCTAATCACAAATGATAAGAGTGCAATCTCCTTTGTCACATAGTTAATTTGTACAACAACACCATGATCTGTACAAATAGTGGCGCTATTGGTCATAATTGTCCAACAGGATTGCGCACCCACCAATCAATGCCAATAATTTGAGTTGAAACCTGCATTGATCAATATGGTGCAAGAGAACCAGTTTGGGAGTTCTGTTGTAGATGATCCCAATATGCATTTAAGGATATTCTTGGAGATTGTGGACACAATAAAGATGAATGGCGTGACTAAATAAACCATTAGATCACGCTTGTTCCCATTCTCCTTAAGAGACAAGGCAAGAGGTTGGCTGCAATCAATACCAATAGGGAGCATCATAACATGGCAGGATATGGTTACAACATTTCTTGCGAGGTTCTTTCCACCAGCTAAATCAGCCTAATTGAGAACATAAATAAGCATATTTAAGTAGTTTTAGACTGAGAATCTATACGGGGCATGAGAACGCTTTAAAGATCTACTCGGGAGATGCCCACAACATAATTTTGAAGATTAGGTTCAGATTCAGTTATTCTATAATAGGTTGAATGGTCCAAATAGAACCATGGTCGATGCAGCTGCTAGAGGAACCATGTTCAAGAAATCTACTGAAGATGCCTATGCTCTATTGAAGGAGATGGCCATTAACAATTTCTAATGACCAAGTGAATGCACTATTGTACCTAAGGTGGCTGGTATATACGAGGTGGATCCTATTGTTGCATTTACAGCTCAAGTGTCATCCCTTACGACTTATCTACCAACATTGACTAATCAACAGAGCCAACTAGCTATTGAAGCTCTTCTGCTGCTAATAGAATGATCTTATATGACAGAGGATATGAGCAAGTCCAATATGTGAACAATCGGAACTTCAAAAACTATAGAGGTAATCCTATGCCAAACTATTATCATATGCTAACACAGAGAATGTCTCGCAACCTCATTCTTGCTACAACAATCAATGATCAGAGTAGAAACCTTCCTTAGAAGATCAAATTAGCACGTTTGTTGCTAGAACTTCAGAAAGGTTTGAGAAGAATGAGTCGAGACTTAATAATATTGAAACGCACATGGGCAATATCAGAGCAACAATGAAGTCTTTAGAAGTGCAGATTGGGAAAATTGCTGCTTCCATGACTAATCAATAGAAATGGGCATTTCTTAGTAATACTGAGGTCAACCCTAAGGAGTAGTGGCAAGCCATAACCCTCAGGAGCGGAAAATATATTAAAGATACATCTCAAGACCAAGGCAGTCAAGACAAAGAAATGCCACTTTAGGAGGAAACAATGATGAAAAAAAAGAATAATGCAATAATTCCCCCATATAAGCCACCCCCCATCCTAAAGACACCGTTGCCATACCCTCAACATTTTCAAAGGAAAAATTTGGATGATCAGTTCGCCAAGTTCCTAGACATCTTTAAAAAGATCCATATCAACATCCTCTTCGCAGATACTTTGGAACAAATGCTAAATTATGTGAAGTTTATGAAGGAGATAATGTTTAAGAAGAGGAAACTGGCAGATTTTGAAACTATAACACTCATAGAAGAGTGTAGTGTTATCATACAGAAGAAGCTTCCTCCAAAACTAAAGGATCATGATAGCTTTACCATACCTTGCACTATTGGGAATAAATATTTTGGTAAGACGCTATGTAATTTGGTGCAAGTATCAATCTCATGCCCTTATCCATCTACAACAATTGGGCATAGGTGAGGCAAAGCCAACCACAGTCACATTGTAACTAGCAGATAGATCTCTCATCTACCCACGAGGAATAGTAGATGATCTATTGGTTAAGTTGGATAAGTTTTACTTTCCTGCAAATTTCCTTTTCTTGATATGGAGGAGGACCATGACGTCTCAATAATCCTTGGGAGACATTTTCTTGGCAACAGACAGAGCAATCATTGTTGTGCAGAAAGGGGAACTGAAAATGAGAGTTCAAGATGAAGAAGTCACCTTTAGTGTTTTCAGAGCCATGCCAAATCCTCAAAGTGATGAAGAATGTCACATGGTAGATATTGTAGAGAAGAGAGTTGCAAACATGCAAGATGAATCAGTATTTAAACAACCTACGAGCATAGTGCAGCCGTGCATAAATGAAGATCTTCTGTAGCCAATCTTGAAATCACTCCTAAAGCACCGTAAAAAGAGGAAATCAAGAGTCAATGCTCGCCTGAAGATGAACCCTAGAAAGTTAAAAAGATGGTCGAGCCAATTTTTCCGAATGTGCAGTCCAAAATTTCAAACTGGAGGGAAAATAAAGATCCTAAAGGACCTTCTATAGTTATATTTTTTGGGGTTTTGGGCGATGAGGTGCAGCGGAAACGCGGGTCGGGCGAAATCGTATTTTAAAAATTTTCAAAATACCGAATAAATTATTCAATATCTAATATGAATAATTTATTCATATTTCACCTAAACCTATTTATTCAATATCAAATATTGACATAAACATAGTTGAAACTTCGCGAAACATTTACGAAAACTGATTTTCCCCAAAATTGCCTAAAACACGTTTTTGACCTAACCGACTACCCGACACTTATGAAAACAGCCCAGGTCAGATCCAATAGTATCGGGGAAGTTCATGGGCTGTCCGAACAGTGACAGATTCACTATTTGGGCAACCGTCACCAGGTTGGCTCAAAATCCACCCGGTAACGCTGTTTTTGGCCGTTTTCGCTTATTTCAAGTCAGAAACACTTTACGACAATTGTGAAAACACCCAAAACACATCCATTACATTCATAAAACATTTAAATCATCACATAATTTCCAGTTTGAGCAGATCTGATCTGCAAACTAAAATTCCTAATTTTTTATGCTTTAAATCCAAAATTTCAAGACTAAATCAATTAATCTCAACACTAATTGAGTCCCACCACACATGAACAACTCTAGAACAATTCTACGCTATTTTAGAGTGGATCAAAAACTCTGGAATGGTAAAAATTCAACAATTGAACAAATTGGATGCAAATTACACTAATTCCATCCAAAATCTACTTCACACATGCCTAATCTTCCTTCACCATCAACCACAAACAAAAGCCCCAAATTTTCAGATTTAAAGGAACTCTATAACCTTTCTAGATCATCAAGGAACAATAAATCAAATTTACTAAGCTTGGGAATGAAGAATTACCTTTAATCCCCTTGGATCCTAAGCTTTTTTCCTTGATTTTCTCTTTAAATCTTCATTGAATCACCAAGGAAAGTTGAAACCCATTTCATCTTTCTTATTTTGAGGTTCACGACAATGGTAAGAATGATCAAGGGAGAGAAAGAAAATTTTCTCCTTTAAATAATGTTTTGGACAAAAATTGAAGGGTATTATTGTCTATTTCCAATTTAATCTAATTAAATAAATGAAAATACATATTAAACTTTATATTATCCAATCAAAATTCGACAAACATAAAGTTTAATTAATGCATTCCAAATGTACCAATAAAAATTAAACAAGTTCCATAACATTTATGAAAAAGTTTATTAATTAATAATTCAAATATTTAACAATTAAATATCCAAATAATTAATTAATGTAATTATTATTATATATATTTTTATTTACAATAAATAACAAATACATATATTTATGGCATGTGTCAAAATCTCATTTGATGAATAATTAATGTGTAAATACACAATAATTATTAGCTGACAAAATCCCCTAATGCATGTGTTGTCGTTTAATCGATTAAACGATCCAGATTAACTCATTTAATCCGATGAAATATTATGAATAATCCGTATTATTCATATCGAGTTGCCCAAGTGCTCAACGAGTACACTTCATATTGTGGGACTCTATAAGTGCTCAACGAGTACACTTCATATTGTGGGACTCTATAAGTTTAGGTATATCTGTCACGAAATCTAATTTCGTGTCCATAATCCACCCACTCATGGATTATGAGAACCACGAATAATCTCGCTAAAATATGCAAGCCGAGGTCATAGCATACGTATAATCCCTCTGTCACAGGCCATTCGTATTATACCTTAGATATAGATTAGAACGTCAAATTCGTTCGGTATAATACAGTCGACTTTCAATTTACGATCATGAAATAACACTTGGAACTGGTTTCCGACGTTATACCATGGCCATGGATTTACTAGATCGTAAACACGTGCTGGATGTCTATGCCCTGTACACAAGACTGACGGATCCTATCTTGATACGCACATGATATCATGAGCATCAGTCCACACCCAACGAACAGGAGGAGGTCTGATCATGACTAGATTGTTGACGTGACTGCCATCAAAGTGTGGAGGATAGCTCATATATCCACAGTGGTATCTAAAGTCGAAGGACCACTATGCTCACTCAACTCGAGAAGGTTCCTTTTAACATTGGTGTACTATCTATTAGGAAACCTTCAGTGAGTCGTTCAGTGTCTTATCAAATAAACACCTCTATGTCTATACGAGTCTCCCGAGACTGATGGTTCATTGGGATAAACCATCGGACCAAGTCACGATATATGACATGTACTGGTCTCAGCGAATTTTACTAACCAACCCGTGTTAGCAAATCTTGACCAGGAACTTTATTTGAGGATATACAACTAATAGTGTGCTTCCTAATGTCAATTACAAACTACGTTGTAACTGCACACTATACTATAAATCCTAGGGTCTTGGTCTAATATACACGTATCACTGAACCAGATTCAATTTCGATCTAATCGTAATCAGATATCTAATTGCAATTAGATCGAATAAGCATATAAAAGAAAAGGGTGCTACCGATAAATTAGTAATATTATGGAAAATATAATTGCTCGTATTTATGAATCAGACATAAATGTGATCCGGATTGGCACTCTGAGCACCAACCCTAACAATTTCTCCCACTTGCTCTAGTGCCAATTCATGGTATCCTACACACATCTTAATGTGTATCGCATACTCATGGCCCTCAAGAGCTCACCAGCACTCAAGAGGTAGGCAACAACAAGTAAGCCTGCTTTAACAAATCGAGTCTGTCCAACAAACCCAACCGTTTTCCTTAGCCAACATCATTCATATTTTGCAGAATCCAAATTCCACATCAATATGACTCAGACGCTATATCAATATTGTGCTATAGCTACTGAGTTGCCTGTGTATTTATAAATCAAATCCAAATACTTTGAGAAAACCACAAGCACTATACTAATATCAACACTTCTAATGAATAAGGCCACTTTGCAACTTCTTAAGTCAGTACCTCAAAAGTATCAACTGATTCCACTAGTTCAGTAGAATCAATAGTGACACTCCCACTGTATCTTTTCTAACTTTATATGACATAGACTATCTAATGTCATAATTAGAATCAAAACTAATCTGACCTTATGGTTGCTGACTAAATTCTCCATGTATGGGAAACTCGTTCTTAATATCTCAAAAATCATAAAGAACATGTTTCTAGATCCATCATATGGTCTGCAGCATATCAAAATAACCCGTAACAATTATGATTAATATTGATATCTTAAATCGCACATAATATATCATTCATTACGCCATCATCATATGATGCATAAGATTGACTAGACATTCCAATCAATTTATCTTTCGACAAAGGAATCTTCCTTTACGAAAGATGAATACTATATACATAAAAGACACGTTAACTGTCAAACAGTTATACTAACTGTTATACAGATAGTCTTATTATTTCATTTATTAGATCATATCTAATATGCGACTAATGGGAGTATATCACAAGTCTCTCATTTTTATATCAAATATAAAACTTTATATATCAAATATAACATATATTACTCCCACTACTTACATGGAGAAAAGAAGACTTAGGATATGTAATACTAGAAAGAAATTTGTACGCTCCCACTGACCCTACTGACAAATACGTATTCTCCATATTTCGATAAAACCAGACAATCTGACTGATATCAAAATCAAAGAACACGGATTTTCGAAAAACTTATCTAAGTCTACAATAGGCTCTATAAACAAGTATATCAAACTATGATCTTAGCTGAATACAAACTCTAGGACCATTCTAGAATGAACTCTTCAAACAAAGAAATCACGACGGATTTCTCATTCTAAGAAATCACTCAAAAATGCTATTTTGCATTCTTTAGCCAAAACACACGGTTTAATATCGACATTAACCAACAGATTCTTAATTGTTCAATCAGTGCGACTAGAGACAAGTATTCTCAGAATCTACAATAGACTACTGAGTATAACCTACTCACTGTCATACTATAAAGGTCAAACCTTTATCAAGCTCATTTTGCTTTTACTGCGCAAACAATTTGCACATTTTATGAACTATTCATAACGAAAGCTTAATCAAGTTCTAAACTTGATCATAGTAAGCCATGAACAATCTTAGATCTATGATTCAATGTAACATTCCGGAATCGATATCAAAAATATCGCTCCCACTATAAGTTATAGGATAATTGTCTTCAATAAGAAAACAGCAGAATCATTAAGTATCTTATACTTTGTAAATGATTCTAACATCCTATTGAAATTATACGGAAGTTGTCTAAGGGTCTTTTCATCTTATTAATTACGTAGTTCCATTACAGTTTATCATTTTCACATTTGACTTCACTAAGTCAAGTCTTTTCTACAATCGTCAACATCCAATGTCAACCACCAAGTAACAAAACAATTTTATTACTCGGGATCGTAGAAAAGATATTCTATCAAATAGAATAAATGATAAACCTTTCACTCATACCTCCGAGGCACAAGTACTTTCAATTATATAACCATTATACAAAAGAAAGACTCAAATCTCAAACTTTTCAAGATTCAAATTTTCTACTTATACGTATCATAATCGTAACTGTAGAAACAAATGGAACCTTAATTAAATAGATGAATTAATGTTACTGGAGCATAACCCCAAAAGCATTGAAAACCAATTCGGTAACACTCAATATCCTCGAATAAAATCATATAAGATTCGATAACTCCCACTGACCAATTCCATCACAAGGGAATCGTGGAAGTTTAATATTGAGTAAGAATCACATTCATTAAATAAATATAGAACTAATTGCGTTAAATTCATATGTTTGATCAAATCAAACATCTTCGAACAATTCAAAGACGCGCAATGAATTTCTAAAGATACAGTTTTCAACACTACAGATAGATTATCTTTGAACTATTCACAATATTCTATCCGAGATTCATTAGAAACATATTGACAGTTCTTGAACAATTCAAGACGTTCAATATGTTCTCTATTAGAAACACGTAACTAAGTCATGACAATTCATCAACTGAGTTACGAAGCAAAGAAAACTCTACAAGGTAATTTCTAATTCATTAAACTACGCACATCCAATGTATTAGTTTAATAAATCGGTGGTCCAATGACAATCATCGGTTAAATGAGATTTAATCACAACCTGAATACAATATTCATAAATGGATAAGAATATGTGGTGTGATCTCATATCAGACCATCATTTACCATAAGGAATAAACATCTAATGCTTTTATGATAAAATATCATAAAGTACAGTTCTAAAACATTTATATTACCGAATTTTTCTTAATGTTCATCTTTCATTAATGACACTACTAGTCATCTTAAAATATGTAACAACTGTTTATACAGAACAAGTAACTATCCAATAGTCACAAGTTCTGATATCAAATATCAAAACATTTATTAAACATTATTTTAATTAACTAGACGGGTATCCGGTATCCAATACCTACAGTTGTCGTATTGCGAGAATCAATATTCTCTATACACAACTATCTCCTTTCTTAAGCCTTATAATTTGCGTTGAATTATTCATAACAATTGCAAATAAATGATTAGCAAATTGTGTTAGACACGTGACTTCTAAAAGTCACTAAAAGCCAAGAAACGTCATTAAAAGATAAACAAATACTAAATGAGGTTTTCTTAATGCCAGTCAAGAATCTCGAGACATGAACTGTTCAAGTCAATTCTTATCGCATAAGAAAAAGTTCTAACTAGACTAATATCTTAAACCATATATCCACTTAGATTACATAATCGTGACTTAGAAATTAAGTCACAAACCATCTTGATTTTCAAGAAAATCGGAACAACAGTTCCCGATAGTTTCAACTAATCTAACTATATCTAAGTCTATTGTCTATCTAGAACCTATTCTAGAACTACGCAACAATAAGTAAAGTTAGAAAATTTATTCTAATAAAAGACATGCAGTGGATTAGAAGCATAAATCTATAAACAGTATAGAATATAAGGAAAACAAAGCAGTAAATTCCAAAATATTACACACTGCTTAAGTTATGGATTTTTAACCCAGTAGTGTCTCCCACTACTTTACATAATACCGTAATCCCCAACGGATAACGGGAATTCAAAAATTAAATCGAATTCCATAGTGAGAGTATGATCCCATGAATATATTTCGACTCACATCTTTGACACGATCTCACCTACGTATATTCAATAGGTAAACAACTCATTTTCAATCACTCGCCAGTGACTCCTGATTTTGGTCCTGACCGTTTCTCGCTGTGACTGCTTTGGCACGTTCACAGGGAGGCGTATCAAGGCTACACTTGTCAATGACAAACTCAAGCTACCGGTGTAGTCCTGACAGCTTTGGCACGTTCAGGATTTCCACTTTCACTTGAATTTATCCAGTATCAATATACAACTGGTATGGATAATAATTCTATAACTACACCCTCACAGCTTTGGCACGATCTCGGATGCACTTATAGAAAAATACCCATATATCGTACTTATAAGACAGATCAAGAAACATGTATCCAATACATGTTACTTTACAGCCATATTTAAAAATGGGGATTTTCTTACAGAAGCTATACTCTACATCCAATGCAAAATTTTAATCTAAATCATTTTCTAAACAATTTAATTATACCTTAGAACACATAACTCAATCTAACAATTAAATTTATGTTACATGTTCGTTAGCTTAGAACTGAATAGTAAAGAAACATATCTAGATTCCTAGCATGTACGAACATTAAAATTGGATTATATATCAATATCAAGCATGAATAATGTAAAGGATGAAGCATCAGACCCACTCTGATACCATTTTTGTTGGGGTTTTGGGCGATGGTGCGCAGCGGAAGCGCAGGTCGGGCGAAATCGTATTTTAAAACTTTTCAAAATACCGAATAAATTATTCAATATCTAATATGAATAATTTATTCATATTTCACCTAAACCTATTTATTCAATATCAAATATGGACATAAACAAAGATGAAACTTCGCGAAACTTTTACGAAAACTGATTTTCGGCAAAATGGCCTAAAATGCATTTTTGACCGAACCGACTGTCTGACACTTATGGAAACTACCCAAGTCAGATCCAATAGTGTCGGGCCAGTTCATGGGCTGCCTGAATATTGACGGATTCACTGTTTGGACAGCCGTTACCCGGTTGGCTCAAAATCCACCCGGTAACATCATTTTTGGCCGTTTTCGCTTATTTCAAGTCAGAAACACTTTCCGAAAATTGTGCCAACACCCAAAACACATCCATTACATTCATAACACATTTAAATCATCATATAATTTCCATATCTGACCTCTAAATCAAAATTCCTAATTTTTCATGCTTTAAATCCAAAATTTCAAGACTAAATCAATTAATCTCAACACCAATTGAGTCCCACCACACATGAACAACTCTAGAACAATTCTAGGCTATGTTAGAGTGGATCAACAACTCTAGAATGGAAACAATTCAACAATTGAACAAATTGGATGCAAATTACACTAATTTCATTCAAAATCTACTTCACACATGCCTAATCTTCCTTCACCATCAATTTTCAGATTTAAAGGAACCCTATAACCTTTCTAGATCATCAAGGAACAAGAAATCAAATTTACTAAGCTTGGGAATGAAGAATTACCTTTAATCCCCTTGAATCCTAAGCTTTTTTCCTTGATTTTCTCTTTAAATCTTTATGGAATCACCAAGGAAAGTTGAAACCCATTTCATCTTTCTTATTTTGAGGTTCACGGAAATGGTAAGAATGATCAAGAGAGAGAAACAAAATTTTCTCCTTTAAATAATGTTTTGGACGAAAATTGAAGGGTATTATTGTCCATTTCCAATTTAATCTAATTAAATAAATAAAAATACATATTAAACTTTATATTATCCAATCAAAATTGGACAAACATAAAGTTTAATTAATGCATTCAAAATGTACCAATAATAATTAAACAAGTTCCATAACATTTATGGAAAATTTTATTAATTAATAATTCAAATATTTAACAATCCAAATAATTAATTAATGTAATTATTATTATATATATTTTTATTTACAATAAATAACAAATACATATATTTATGGCATGTGTCAAAATCTCATTTGACGAATAATTAATGTGTATCTAATCGTATTAGTATCAAATACAAATACACAATAATTATTAGCGGACAAAATCCCGTAATGCATATGTTGTCGTTTAACCGATTAAATGATCCAAATTAACTCATTTAATCCAATGAAGTATTATGAATAATCCGTATTATTCATATCGAGTTGCCCAAGTGCTCAACGAGTAAACTTCATATTGTGGGACTCTCTAAGTTTAGGTATATCCATCACAAAATCTAATTTCGTGTCCATAATCCATCCACTCATGGATTATGAGAACCACAAAAAATCTCGCTAAACTATGCAAGCCGAGGTCATAGCATACGTATAATCCCTATGTCACAGGCCATTCATACTATACCTTAGATATAGATCAGAACTTCAAATCCGTTCGGTATAATACAGTCGACTTTCAATTTATGATCATGAAATAACACTCGGAACTATGCCCTATACATATGACTATTTTGATACGCACAGGATATCATGAGCATCAGTCTACACCCAACGAATAGGTGGAGGTCTGAACATGACTAGATCATTGACGTGACTGCTATCAAAGTGTGGGGATAGCTCATATATCCCACTGTGGTATCTCAAGTCGAAAGACCACTATACTCACTCAACTCGAGAAGGTTCCTATTGACGTTGGTGTACCATCTATTAGGAAACCTTCAGTGAGTCGTTCAGTGTCTTATCAAATAAACACCTACATGTCTATACGAGTCTCTCGAGACTCATGGTTCACTGGGATAAACCATCGGACCTATTCATGATATATGACATGTACTAGTCTCAGCGGATTTTACTAACCGACCCATGTTAGCAAATCTTGGCCAAGAACTTTATTTGAGGATATACAACTAATAGTGTGCTTCCTAATGTCAATTACAAACTACGTTGTAACTGCGCACTATACTGTAAATCCTAGGGTCTTTGTATAATATACACGTATCACTGAACCAGATTCAGTTTGGATCTAATCATAACCAGATATCTAATCGCAATTAGATCGAATAAGCGTATAAAAGACAAGGGTGCTACCGATAAATTAGTAATATTATGGAAAATATAATTGCTCGTATTTATGAATCGGACATAAATGCGATCCGGATAGGCACTCCTCGCGCCAACCCTAACAACATTGCCATAGCCCGCCAAGCTATATTTTTCATGTCATAACAACCGGTGGATACGAAAGAAGAATGGACATGCGACTACCTGGTTTGCTATATTTAAGTCACCATGACGACTTGGGTGGTTACTGTTGGAGTTTCTAGGTCCCAAGGATCATAAATCAAGCATGAAACATAAGTGAATACATTCGAGAAGTCACGAAATACTTACATCGAGCGGTTGAGCGACGATTGAGGCAACAAAAACGAAATCTTTCTGCCTTGAACTGGTTCGGCAGTGGGCTATTTTTTCTCACTGGTTTGGCCTCCATTTTGGTCCTTCGTCAAGCTCCAAGCTTCGTCGAATGGTTCCTGCCTCATGGGTGGACATCCCTATCACCTTCGCATGTCTCTCGGAGTGCTAGCTCTCTTGATTTTTGCCACAAAAACCAACACACTTGCTTCCCTCATTCACATTTTTTTCAAACCAGAAACCAGAAAGTTTACTGCCCCTTGGGCGTGAATGATGATGAGAAGAAAGAGAGAGAAGAAGTTGAAAATGTGTAATATGTTATTGATTTCTAAAATCAATTTAACATATACCAAACATATAATAATAATATATGTCACTCAAGCTTTTAAAAGCTTTTCAACAACTCCCATCAAGTCACATCTATCAATCAAGTTGTCAAGTCACATCACTCAAAGTGACAAGTGATTTGATGCTTGATGTGGCGCTAGATGAGACTAGTGATTTGACGCTTGATTTGACTTGTGTGCCGCACTCGAATTCGAAATGCGAATGCTCTCGCAAATAATCTCGGGCTCGGGTTCGCTAATTCCAAATTAACGAATTTTCCGTTGCGTCGTAATTAAATGATTACGCCTAGCGAAATCACTATTCATGTCACTAACGAATTAATTATAAATTAATTCGTTCGCCCGAATTAAAATCTAATTTTAATTCCGCGTCGAAATCCAATTTCATTTAATATATCAAATATATTAATTTCTCGATTAATTCCAAATTAACCGTTCTCTATCTTTAATTGATATTTTATCCCAGATAAAATATCTCCGCAATTAATCCCAGATTAATTTTCTCTCTCATCTTATTAATCCCAGATTAATTAAAAGTACGAGTCATACGTCATCGGTGAATCTTTGGGAAGTGACCCATGAGATCCCCAGATATGTTGGCAGTAAATTCGGTCGTCGGACTATCCGAATACGTAAGTAGCTCGTACTACGTTTATACCAATTTACAAGACAAGGTTGGCCTCTAGCAAAGCGCCATGCCTACCCAATTCTCCGGAAATATCCTTACAGGAATAAAGGATCTGTATCAGGCGTAGTATGCGTAGTATTGCGTATTTCTGTCCAGTATCAGATGATCACATGCGAGGCCTGGGGCTGGTACAGTGTCTGCCCCGTACGAAGCATATATCAGATTACGAGCAACTAGTCTCTTTAATATCGGATAATCATGACCAAGTCATATTATCCCGACGGTTACAACCTTATTTAGAGAGCCAGTTCTGTATCCATGCGCGATCATCAACTCCATATGACTGGAGTGACACTTCCGTCTTGGCATCACACCCAACACACTATGATTCTCGATATACCCAGAATTGGCGTACACAGAAACCGGTAAATGCCCTGGACGACCTCAACCAAAGTATATTGATTGTCGTATGCATTAACGGTGCAAGTCTCAGGTTAAGACCAAATACACCTACCCTGATTTCAGACTTCCATAGACACATAGTCATACTACCAATGGAATTCCGATGGGGTCTTATCCAGAGCGAAGCTGTTTCCCGTACCATCGGCAAAACAAAACCTCCTATTACACTTGCATGAGTATCCTATACCCAAATATGTGAGAACTATGTCATTGTGCCCTCACAACGCGCACAAGTGTAATACTAGTCTTTTACGCATTCATCGATGTCCAATCTCGATAATGCTCTGACTAGGGATATTTAATGATTTATCCTTCGTGGATTGATACTGTCTCATATCATTCTCAATCCAGGAACAAATCACAGGGACCTCATATCATTTATATATCTATGTGATCTAATCATAAATGATAAGAGTGCAATCTCCTTTGTCACATAGTTAATTTGTACAACAACACCGTGATTTGTACAAATAGTGACGCTATGGGTCATAATTGTCCAACAGTTACGTCTGGCTGAAGACGTTAAACGTAGCACTAGCGGTGAGGCAACCCTTGCATTTGTTTTATTGTTGTTTTCTTTACTTTATTTTTATTTTATTATGTGATATTTTCTTGTTTATTAGTTTGCATGTGTATTTATGCAGGTAACAGTGCAACCAACACAGCCTGCGCAACCAAATTTTGACCAGCAGAAGCCTGATCAACTCCATGCACAGTAGTGTTGTTCCTCACTCTTATTTCTTTATGTTTATCTTACATTAAAGACAATGCAAGTTTTAAGTTGCGGGGTATGTGTGCATGTAGTGATAGTTTCTACTATATATATATAAAATATTTTTAAGTTCTAAGTAGTAAAACATAAGTCAAATGATGAATTTTTTTTTTCATTTTAGATGAAATCTTAGAAATGATAAGTTCCCAATTGATTTTTATCCGATGCCTTGAGTAGGTGATCTAGGCTAGACTCGTAAGAATTTAACAATAGGTTTCTAGCAGTAAGAACCTAGGTAGTTGGTAAAGTGACTAGTTGAAGAAATTGTTTGCCGTTGAATAACCGTTTGCTTATATGTCTATCTCGATTTTCTAGTGTTATGATGTATGGTATGGTTAAAAAAATAAAAGAGAGAAAAAAAATGAAAAAAAATGAAAAAAAGAAAGTTATGAAAAAAATATTAAACCACCTATAACCGATAAGCGAGAAGCTACCCATGGGCGAGTGTTAGAATCACCATGAGGAGAAATGATACCTTAAAGAGTAGGTGTGTTGGAAAAGATGAAAACAAGGAAAAAGAAGGAAAAAATCGTACCATACTGAGAACAGAATAGGCAATTACAGAATACTTTTGAGATATTTAGGTTGGTTTGACCCATCGAATCCTAATGTCTTAGAAGAAATCATTGAGTTAGCTTACTTAGGAGTTGAGCAGTGACCGGACCTTTACACACACACACAATGAGTCTGGCTTAGATGATTTATTCAAGGACTTGGATTAAAGTTACATTGAGTACTTTGAAAGTTCTCTGATTTCTTTGATAGACATTCTTTGATGACAATATTATGTGTAACTATCGAGACTATTTTCTTTGCTTTTATTATTTTTGAATAATTGCATGTATGTGAATGACGTTTGTGAGTGTCATCGCTGGAAGCCCTCACGAGACTATAACTAATCCACTAGGGCCGCCTAGGGATTTAAAGGCTTATTGAATACGTTAAATGAAATCGTGATCCCTACGAAAGTGGCCTAGTTAATTTTATTAATTTTGTTTATTTATTTTTTATTTAATCTTTTTCTCGGGACTAGCAAAATCTTAAGTTTGGGGGTATTTGATAAGTGTGATTTATACCCACTTATTCAAGCATTCTTAGCTTAATATTTTGTTAAGTTTCATGTCATTAATGTATTTTATAGTTTGTTTTATGTTTGATTGATAGGAAGTATTAGAACATGGATCTTGGAGCAATTGGACTTGTTTTGGGACCTTACGAACGCATAGGAAGCACGCGGGAAATAGAAAATGTAGAAGACATCACACCAGAAAAATTGAATGGCGTCGTAGTGCCACTTCTGGCGTCGCAACGCCTCTTCAGCATGCATCCATAGTGATTTCCTGATGGCGCCACGACACTGCGAGATAGAAGCCCAAAAACATAAGTTTTCAGTATTCTACATACATAAAGACTCCAAGACTTTCCTATAAATATACAAGCTCATCCAAAACCCTAAATGGGAGAAAAATACACAACTCAAGAGTTCAAAACACATATTTTAGAGAGATACAATGAGGAATATTGAAGAGTGACAAGAGGAGACAAAAGCGGTGATGTCCGAAGGCGAAGGGATTCGATTCGGGTTTAATCTTCTAGTTTCTTTCTTCAAACTATAATGATGTCTAATATGTTCATGACCTTAGTTTCATTGCTTTTATCTTTAGTCATGAACTAAATTTATTGTTCTAGAGGATGATGTAGCCAATTCTTGAACCTATATGTTATTTGGCAATTTGATTGTTATAAAGTTTTAACTCAGTTTATTTATATTCTCTTATTTTAATGCTTCTAGTTTGTTGGCCACAAATTAAGATGATGAATGTTTAGAATCTATCACTCGGGAGATGGATTTTGAATAGGATCTAGAGAATATAACCTAGGAGATTTGTAGAGTTCGGGAGAATCTATAATCCCTTTGAAGTTGTTAACAAAGAATCACAGAGCGTAATGAGTTATTGATTACTGGATTTTTATAGGGATATCAAAGTCAATAATTGATAATATATTCACTCGATACTCGGGAGAAGGAGTTAGAATAACTTATAATTCTTGACTTATAAACAATGCATCTGAATAATAATTGAATGGCATGACAAATACATAGAAGATGGCTAGGTGAAATCAGATTCTAAAATCTCTCTTATCCTGGTCTATCTTTATCAAACGTTTTTTTTCTTAATTATTTATTTTTTAATCTAAATTTAGTTGCTTTCTAAATAAAGTTAGGTTTACTAATTATAGTACTTAGTATGGGTTGAATACAATACCTGTGGGTTTGACACTCTTTCACTTATCTTTACTAAAACTTGACATCGTACACTTGCGGTACGATATAAAGGATCACAAAAAAATATCAAAACGTGCATCAAAATACCGAAGCACATAAAATATAGCAGAAAACAAAGATATTCATTCATATTTCAGATTCATTGCAAAACATATCTTTAACCATCATCATTCAACAATATGCCTACAAGTCCGACACATCACCTAATACGATTAAAGACTATTAAAATCATAGAATAACTCATACCTCGAAACACATTGAATTCACATCACACGCACATGTGCTCGTGCACACACACATACACACAAAAACATATATATATATATATATATGACATACTTTTAAATAGGTATATGTATCTATGTGTGTGTGTGTGTGTGTGTATTCATAACATACGAACATACATCGATAAACTGAACCACTCATATCAAATCAAAGTCATTGTATATCGTACCATATACCAGAGAGATCAAATCAAAGTGTAAACATGAGACCCATATGGTCTATACACAACAGAAAACTTACTCAGACGATCGGATACCATATAGCTACAGTCACCGACACCAAAACATCTGTATTAATACCAACTTTGTAACATCTTGCCTGAGTGTAGGACACAGAAATCGGTGACGCTGTTCTAGGCTCGCGGCCTAGTTAGGAGTACGGAATAGCTCACGGGGAACTAAACCGGAGAAATAACATGGAGTCGCCACCCGGGACAAAGATTTAAGGCCGCACTCACCCCTTGCAAGGGAATACCTCAAACCTGTTGGGTTCGAAATGGTCCCTTACTTATGCCACTTGTAATGATGTGATTTGTGCAATATCTTAACTGAATCTACGCAACATGCTCAATAACAACCTATATCTAGTTCATGTTCATAAAGATAAATCTTATGTCTAAGTTTGCATGCTTGGAAAGTAAGTCATCATAACACACGACAACACACGGCAATCTCATGAACATATTTCAAATATATAATGCGAAATGCAAACAACAACATAAACTTAATGCAAATTCAAAATGGAAAACGAATAACTAACCATGCTTAAAAATAAACAACTAAATCATGCTTAAAGATAAATAACATACTAGACTAAATCATGCTTACAAAAATAAATAACGTACTAGAAACCTAATCATGCTCAAATACATGGTTGGGTGAAACGAAATACGTGTCTCTCAAGTGGTACGTGGCAATGTATCCCGAGTGCAAACCACAATACCATTCATTCAGATTCGGCTATGGAATTTACGTCCGATTTTCCATCCGATATACCACAAAAGAGAACACACATTTCGTTCATCCGGAATTCACATCATGCCTCAATAAACAACTCTCATGCGATAATATATTAAAATAAATAAAAGAAAGATAATAAATAAAGAAGGTGCCCTCAGGTCTAACCTCTTTTGTCGTCTCTCGAAAGCGCGTTACACGGCCGTCGGAAGGGTTGATGTTCCGCAAATTTTCTGGTTCACTAATCCAACATTTTTCCTCGATGTTTCACTATTTGAGCTACTATTTTCACTCCGTTTCGCTGCTGTTTTCACTGTATTTTCTAGTTACTATTTTAAGGCAATTTAGGGACTGTTTTGCGGGTTATTTGGACTGGTTTGGGCTGTTTTTTAGGTGCAGTTTTGGGTTAATTCGGGGACTATTTTGGGCAGTTTATGCGTTGAAAGTAGAGGCTGTTGGAGGAGTCAAGTGCGTGCGTTGAAAAATAGGCGTGAATGGCTATGTGTTTTTTGTTGCTGTGTGCGTTAGTGGGGCAGGCTGTTGGATGGAGAGGACGTGTTGAGTGAGAAGGGTATTGTGCGGCTTGGTGAGAAGGGCGTGAAGAATGGGGGGGCAGTGGCCTTGTCGTGAAGTGAAGTGTGGAACAATGGGACTTCACGTGAGTGGAGAGATATATGGCATGTGGGATGAAGGCTTGTGGCGCGAGTGTATGGGTAGTGGCTGATTGAATGGGCAGAAACGTGAATGCTTTTTGGTCAGGCTGAGTGAAGGGTTAAGTGTTAGCAGTGTTCGTGAGGGCAAAAGCGTGCGAGCAGCTAGGTTATTTTCTCGTGTTTTCGTGTGAATCTTATGTGAATGAGCTAGGGGTTTAGATGTGTAGGTGAATGGTTCTTTTTATAGGCAAATGGATGAGGGCTTTCCTTATTTGAGAAGGAGAATGATTTGTGCATTAAAGGGAATATCTTTTAAATTAGTATGTGATAAGGAAATCTTTTAATTAGGGAAATGATTTGATTTAATTTGATTTCTTCTCTTTTCATTAGGGATATGATTTGATCTGTATCTTTTAATTAGGGAATGTAATTTAAGTGAATTAGGAAAGCTTTTGATGGGATTTTATTTGACTTTATTTAATTTTGGTATGTGATTTATTTAATTTGGGAATGTGATTTGGTTTGATTTCAACATGTGTTTAATGTGTGGATTTTTTTTATTTAGGAAGGTGTATTAGGCGTGTGGCTTAGGGTGATTTTGGTGGGCTTGGTTTGTGACTTACGGGGGTTTGGGCTAAGGATGTGTTTTAAAACGGAGGTCCAACAAGTGAACCCGCAGCTACTCCAGCGAATTAAATCCAAAATGTGTCAATTTCTGACTTTTCCCTTCCGACGTCCGTTTCCCGTGGCTTCCACAACTTAAGAGGTAGTGTCTCCATGTGAGACTCATCATCGGGACTTATATGCAAAAATGCAGTGCCTACAGTCGCCCCCACTTTGATAGGACTTGTGCAGTGTGTGATAATTACAATCCTATCAAAGTTATGCAATGCATTTTTACTTACCTGGCTCGCCAGCTGCCACCTGACTTGCCTGTTGCTTCGAACTGAATGATTTGGTGGTGAGGTGTCGCGACCTCGAGGTTCAACCCTGCAAGAAGCTGCGATCTCTAGGAATCACTACCGAATTGTACTGATGAGAGGTGGTCCATTTCCGAACCGTGCTGAGTTGAGATTGTGGTCCATTTCTGAACCGTGCTCCATTTCCGAAGTGCCATTTTCGGCATGCTAAACCTTATTCCCGAGGCGTCGCGTCTTTGATTGTTACTGTCCCCTTCCGAACCTTGCTCCTTTTTTAGAGCGCCATTTTGGCATGCTAAACCTCATTTCCGAGGCGTCGCGGTTGTGATAGTTGTGGCCCACTTCTGAATCGTACTCCATTTTCGGAGTGCCATTTTCGGCATGCTAAACCTCATTTCCGAGGCGTCGCGGATATGATAGTGGTCCATTTCTGAACCGTGCTCTATTTTCAGAGTGCCATTTCCGGCGTCTGATGTGATAGTGGTTCATTTCTGAACCGTGCTCCATTTTCGGAGTGCCATTTCCGGCGTCTGATGAGATATTGGTCCATTTTCGAACTGTGCTCCATTTTCGGAGTGCCATTTTCGGCATCTGTTGTGTGTACTCCATTTTGGAGCGCCATTTTCGGTATGCTAAACCTCATACCCGAGGCGTCGCTGTAATATCTCCATACCCGGAGTGTCATACCTAGCAAGCCAAACCCTATACCCGAGGTGTCGCGGTTATGTCTCCATACCTAGAGTGTCGCAGTGATATCTCCATACCCGGAGTGCCGTACCTGGCAAGCTAAACCCCATACCTGAGGTGTCACGGTTGCATCTCCATACCTAGAGTGTCGCAATGATATCTCCATACCGCAAAACCCCATACTCGAGGCGTCGCTGTGATATCTCCATACCCAGAGTGTTGTACCTGGCAAGCTAAACCCCATACTCGAGGCGTCGCTGTGAAATTTCCATACCCGGAGTGCCGTACCTGGCAAAACTGATGCTGTGTCTCCATACCCGGAGTGCCATACCCGGAAAAACTGATGATGTGTCTCCATACCCGGAGTGCCATACCCGACAAAACTGATGATGTGTCTCTATACCCGGAGTGCCATACCCGGCAAAACTGATGATGTGTCTCCATACCCAAAGTGCTGATGACGCAGTGGGCCCTCGACCCTAAGACGCATCCCGGAACTGTAACTGATGTGTGGGCCCTCGACCCTGAAACACATCCTAAAAGTAATGATGTAGTGGGTCATCGACCCTGGGACGTATCCCGGAACTACAACTATTGACGCAGTGGGCCCTCGACCTTGGGACGCATCCCGAAACTGCAACCGACAACGGGGGCCCTCAACTCTGGGATGCATCCCAATACCGCTGACAATGTGGGCCTCGCCCTCAAACTGATGATGTCGTGGGTCCTCGACCCTGGGACGCATCCCGGAACTATAACTGATGATGTAGTGGGCCCTCGACCCTGGGACGCATCCTGGAACTGCAACCAACAACGGGGGCACCTCGACCCTGGGACGCATCCCAATACCACTGATAATATGGGCCTCGCCCTCAAACTGATGATGTAGTTGGTCCTCGACCCTAAACTGGTACTGATGTGGGCCTCGCCCTCAAAATTGATACCAATGTGGGCCTCGCCCCCAGACTGACACTGATGTGGGCCTCGCCCCAAACTGATATGGGCCTTGCCCCAAACTGATAATAATGTGGGCCTCGCCCCAAACTGATACTGACCTGGGCCTCGCCCCAAACTGATACTGACCTGGGCCTCGCCCCCAAACTGATATTGATGTGGGCTTCGCCCCAATTGATACTGATGTGGGCCTCGCTCCAAACTGATATGGGCCTCGCCCCAAACTGATACTAATGTGGGCCTCGCCCCAAACTGATACTGACATGGGTCTCGCGCTAAATTGCTGTGGGCCTCGCCCCAAACTGATACTGATGTGGGCCTCGCCCTGGGACTCATCCCCAAAACTGATGCTGATGTGGGCCTCGACCCTGGGACTCATCCCCAAAACTAATGCTGATGTGGGCCTTGGCCCTGGGACTCATCCCCAAAACTGATGCTGATGTGGGCCTCGGCCCTGGGACTCATTCCCAAAATTGATGCTGATGTGGGCCTCGGCCCTGGGACTCATCCCCAAAACTAATGCTGATGTGGGCCTTGGCCCTGGGACTCATCCCCAAAACTGATGCTGATGTGGGCCTCGGCCCTGGGACTCATCCCCAAAACTGATGCTGATGTGGGCCTCGACCCTGGGATTCATTCCTGAAGACTGCTGATAATGCGGGCTTCGCCCCCTGGGATTCATTCCCGAAAATTGCTGATAATGCGGGCTTCACCCCCATGTGATTCATTCCCCAAACTATACTGATGTGGGCCTCAACCCTGGGATTCATTCCCGAAACTGATGATGCTATGTTGATGTTTCTGGTTGGCTTGCATTTGCCGCTTTCTCCTTTTCTAAAAAACCTGTGAACAAAAACAAGACAAAGATTGCGTGTATATGACGTGTATGTATGCATGCATGCATGAATGTGTTTCCTATTCCGATGGGTTAGGTCTTCCTTGTGTTCCTCGGTGCTTCTTGCCTACAAAAGTCTTTGGTCGCCCACTGGGTCTGCTTGTAATTTCCTTCTGCCAGTTCTCTTCTGGTGATTGGTTGGTTCTCTTTTGTCTCATGGCTCAAGATCTCGTTGTTTCCCTTATTTACGGGGTGGTAGACTGGTCGCCCCCAGTCTTGATTTAGTTTTACGCTCTTCGCTGCTTGTAATAGGTCAAGGTGAACCACGTGATGTGGCATTCCATATCATCATACTATATCACATTCTACGAAATAGTCCTAATAGTTACACATAGTATTTGCCTCAAAGAATGCTCAGTAATGAAACCAGAGAACCTTCAAAACATTCAACGCAACTCAAATCCAAGTCTTTGAATAAATGATCTAAGCCAGACTCAAAGTGTGTGTGTGCAAAGGTTCCTTTGCAAATTCATCCCCAGGTGAGCCAACTCAATGATTTTGTCAAAAAATTGGGATCGATGGGTCAAACCAACCTAGATGTCTCAATTATGCATGCAGTTGCTTTTCTGTGCTCAATGTGGTATGGTTTTCTTTCTCTTTTGTCTCTTTCTTTTTTTCTTTTCATTTTGAACTTTTTTCTTTTCTTTTCTTTTCTTTTTTTTTTTCTTTCTCTTTTTTTCAACACACCTACCCTTTAAGGTAGCATTTCTCCTCATGGTGGTCCTAATACTCGCCCATGGGTAGCTTCACGCTTATCGGTTATAGGTGGTTCAATTCTTTTCTTTAGAGACTTTTCTTTTCATTTTCAACCATACCACACATCATAACATAAGCAAATCAAGATATACATATAAGAAAACGGTCATTCACCGACCTACAATTTCTTCAACTAGTCACCTTGCCAACTACTCAGGTTTTCACCACTAAGAACCTGTAGTGAAGTGCTTACGAGTCTAACATAGATCAATCACTCAAAGTATCAGATAAAAGCACATCAAGAGTTTATCGTTTCTAAGATTTCACCCTAAAGAAAATGATTTCATCATTGGACTTATGTCTAACTATTAAGGGCTAAAAACAAACAAAACTTTTTTTTTCTTTTTTTTTTTTCTTTTCTTTTTTTTCTTTTTTGGGCCCACCATGGTCTTTCTATCCTTGCCGTACAGTTTTCTTTTCCTCGATTTCCTTTTCCCGATATCCATGATTGCTAAACTCTTTTTGACAATTTTTTTTTTCTTCTCTAACCCAACGGATATCTATGATGGCTTTTAAGACACATGGGTTAACATGATGCATATATGCATGAGATGCATGAGATGCGTGTGATGCATGGAATATATAAGTCGGCCCATTATCATTTTAAAGCATTCAATCATACTATTGCGTGGTGCAAACTTGCCCCAGTTGAAAAGGCCCAACATGGCTAAACAACTTCAAATGATAAAAGGCCTAACACAAGATGGCCTGTTGGCATTTCAGAAGCTTTTGAATTTCCATAAAGAACGGACTCGTCCCAGTTTAAATGGCCCAACAAGCCCATACCTCATGACAAAAGGTCCAACTGGATCCAAATGACGATGGTCCTAAACGCAAACATAAGGGCATAGTTTCTATTGGTCCTACAACTATAGTTCATACGTGGGTTTATAGGGGTATATACAAAGGCTCTCGTCGATGAAGGGTTGCCCACGACTAGGTCTCCCCACTCAAGGGTCCAGGCGACCAAGTGAGCGCATTTTTTTTATACACTAAGGTACGTGCCAATGAGTTACGGTGCGTGACTGACTGTCAAATGGATTTCCTGTTGTAGATTCCCCAGAGGGAGGGCGGAGCGAACTCTCTTAAAAACTCAAGCCTCTTAGGCTCTTATCGCTTGGTGACAGGAATAAACAACGAGTCCTCCAAATTAGTCCATCACAATAAGCTACGAGTACATGATTATCTAGGTGCCTTCACAGCTTTTCCTTATAGAAAGGTAGTGAATGAAGGAAGACACAAACCATTACCTAGCCTTAAAAGTGCCTTTGATTAAACCCTTTTAACCCACTATAGACACGGTCAACTAAAGCACAAATCAAAAACATCACAAGACATGATTTCGGGGCCAATTCTCTATATATCCCTAGTGGAGTCGCCAGACTGTAGGACACAGAAATCGGCGACGCTGTTCTAGGCTCGCGGCCTAGTTGGGAGTATGGATTAGCTCGCGGGGAACTAAACCGGAGAAATAACATGGAGTCGCCACCCGGTGTGAACCGGGACAAAGATTTAAGGCCGCACTCACCCCTCGCAAGGGAAGACCTCAAACCTGTTGGGTTCGAATGGTCCCTTACTTATGCCACTTGTAATGATGTGATTTGTGCAATATCTGAACCGAATCTACGCAACATGCTCAAGAACAACCTATATCTAGTTCATGTTCATAAAGATAAATGTTATGTCTAAGTTTGAATGCTTGGAAAGTAAGTCATCATAACACACGACAACACACGATAATCTCATGAACATATTTCAAATATATAATGCGAAATGCAAACATAAACAAAAACGTAATGCAAATTCCAAACGCAAAACGAATAACTAATCATGCTTAAAAATAAAAAACTAAATCATGCTTAAAGATAAATAACATACTAGACTAAATCATGCTTACAAAAATAAATAACGTACTAGCAACCTAATCATGCTCAAATACATGGTTCGGTGAGATAAAATACGTGTCTCTCAAGTGGTACGTGGCATTGTATCCCGAGTGCAAACCGTAATATCGTCCATTCGGATTCGGCTACGGAATTTACGTCCAAGTTTCCATCCGATATACCACAAAAGAGAACACGCATTCCGTTCATCCGGAATTCATATCATGCCTCAATAAACGACTCTCATGCGATAATATATTAAAATAAATAAAAGAAATGAAAGATAATAAATAAAGAAGGTGCCCTCAGGTCTAACCTCTTTTGTCGTCTCTCGAAAGCGCGTTACACGGCCGTCGAAAGGGTTGATGTTCCGCAACTTTTCTGGTTCACTAATCCAACATTTTTCCTCGATGTTTCACTATTTGAGCTGTTATTTTCACTCCGTTTCGCTGCTGTTTTCACTGTATTTTCTAGTTACTGTTTTAAGGCAATTTAGGGACTGTTTTGCAGGTTATCTGGACTAGTTTGGGCTATTTTTTAGGTGCAGTTTTGGGTTAATTCAGGGACTGTTTTGGGCAGTTTATGCGTTGAAAGTAGGGGCTATTAGAGGAGTCAGGTGCGTGCGTTGAAAAATAGGCGTGAATGGCTATGTTTTTGTCGTTGCTGTGTGCGTTAGTGGGGCAGGCTGTTGGATGGAGAGGACGTGTTGAGTGAGAAAGGTATTGTGTGGCTTGGTGAGAATGGTGTGAAGAATGAGGGGGGGGAGTGGCCTTGTCGTGAAGTGAAGTGTGGAGCAAGGGGACTTCACGTGAGTGGAGAGATATGTGCCGTGTGGGATGAAGGCTTGTGGCGCGAGTGTATGGGTAGTGGCTGATTGAATGGGCAGTAATGTGAATGCTTTTTGGTCAGGCTGAGTGAAGGGTTATGCGTGAGCAGTGTTCGTGAGGGCAAAGGCGTGTGAGCAACTAGGTTATTTTCTCTCGTGTTTTCGTGTGAATCTTGTGTGAATGAGCTAGGGGTTTAGATGAGTAGGTGAAGGGTTCTTTTTATAGGCAAAGGGATGGAGGCTTTCCTTATTTGAGAAGGAGAATGATTTGTGCATTAAAAGGAATATCTTTTAAATTAGTATGCGATAAGGAAATCTTTTAATTAGGGAAATGATTTGATTTAATTTGATTTCTTCTCTTTTGATTAGAGATATGATTTGATTTGTATCTTTTAATTAGGGAATGTAATTTAAGTGAATTAGGAAAGCTTTTGATGGGATTTTATTTGACTTTATTTAATTTTGGTATGTGATTTATTTAATTTGGGAAGGTGATTTGGTTTGATTTCAACATGTGTTTAATGTGTGGATTTTTTATTTAGGATGTGTATTGGGAGTGTGGCTTAGGGTGATTTTGGTGGGCTTGGTTTGTGACTTGCAGGGGTTTGGGCTAAGGATGTGTTTTAAAACGAAGGTCCAACAAGTGAACCCGCAGCTACTCCAGCGAATTAAATCCAACAATGTGTCAATTTCTGACTTTTCCCTTCCGACGTCTGTTTCCTGCGGCTTCCACAACTTAAGAGGTAGTGTCTCCATGCGAGACTCATCATCGGGACTTATATGCAAAAATGCAGTGCCTACACTGAGCTAGAATGCTACCGGTAGGAAGCATGAATTACCTATCTCCATAAGCCTCAAACTTAAAGAAAACAGACATGGCGCGCCCTAAATTTATGCAACCTAGAACACAATCCAGCACTACAATATGACCTGTAATGAACATCAATACATATAATGACCTTAGGTTCTGCCACTCAATACACATCAAATGCTCATCATCAATACTTAAGGGCTTCGTGCCCATAATTACACATACAAATCAAAAACCTTTATTCAAATATACACAACAATGTGCTCAACATGATTCAAAATATACAGATAAACCACTTGGTTTTTAGACTTCTATGACACTTCCAAAAACACTAGAGTGTATGACTGCAACTTGGGTGATATGTCGTCTCGAGAATGACTTTCCAAAGGCTGATCAATATGGTCGCCAACCTGCAAAACTAGCAAACTGTATTTGTGTGAGTTATAAAACTTAGTAAGTAAGTATACTCATATCATAACTGAGAAAAGAAAAATAAGTTAAGGTTATAATAATATATATATCATAAGCATAAGGCAAAAACTTTCAAAACATGTTTATACACATAATATACAGTTATAAGCAAGTTTCTACATACCATACTGTCTGAACGGGTTCTTTAACCAGCGCTGCTATGACACATTACTAACTCATCAATCAAAACCCTTTACACATATTATAAATATATATTGTAAATCATGAAATGTAACCGTAAAATAATGATACATAATCTTTAAATTATGAAAAGCCAATACACCATGAGAATATATATATAACTATCAGAATTGGGACATCTTATCCCAATATCATCATACATACCGGGATTTGGCTGTAGCCCCACGTTCGTTGGTATATATGCATAAAATAAAATTATTAATTCATCTGCATACATTCTCGTGATAATACGAAAAAGCTGGCAGCATGGAACATCCCCATAATAATAATTAACACCCGACGCAAAACTGGAAAAATGAGACCTCATCTCGCTGCAAATAATCTGGTACGTATATGTACATAAAGTGAATACTAGCATAAAATACCTTTCTAAAGCACATGTTCATGAATATCAAAACTCACAAAAACTTTCTCATATATTACAAACTCATGATCTCAACATAATCAATAATATATTCATTCTTTTATAGCAAAGTACAAACTTTCTGAAAACGAAATCATTTGATGTGTTACCTTGAAAATTCATTTAAGGAAAAACATACATAGCTATATACTTTGAAAAAAACATCAATATTACAAGCTTATCCACGCACATATTAGGTTTATCACATTCGCATGTCAAATCCTTCATCCGTTGACAAATAACTCGTTAATTGAGAAACAACAAATCTAATTATTTATATATACACATACACACACATACACGCATATACATACTTTTATCGAAAAAACAATAACTTATATGTCTTGTACTCATTGTTTGGAATACTTACAATATAATGTGAACATTCATGATCCTAGTCAAATCTTTTATAACAAATGATGGATACAATCAGAACCAGTGTTATGTAGAATTCTAGACTCAGCTATAACAAACTTCCAGATATTACTGGCATACCCAAATCAATTCTGTCTTTAACGATTTTAGTTTCTTTACTCTTACTACATTCAATATAACATATATATAACATTAGATTCTATTTCCGACTAAAATTTAGAAAATCTTATAGAAAGTCCGAATTTTTTGAGTCATTCTCGTTCCACTCGGAACACATCTAATACTAATATTACATTATAATATAACATTTCAGAAAAACCAGATAACTTAAATCCTCGAGTTTCATGTCTTTCAAAAATCTTCCGTAAATGTTTTCGATAACTTTATGGAATTATCTTGGACCCTCTGGAACTTTCCAAAACTATCTGAACATGATCATATCACCATATTTAATTCATATCTATCATTACATCTATTAAAGCACAAACACGCATGAAATCTGGTTTTACTGTAAAATCGTTAATTCTATTGGATCGATCCAATTCGTTCTGTTTTCACTTGGATCATACCAAATTCTCATATTCAATATTCTCAATCTCAAACAAATTTATTTATATCATTATGTTACTCTATAAATCTCCTGGAAGCATCCAAACATTTAACAACTTGAAGTTAACGAGTTTTTACCATAATGTCTTACCGAGATTTCGAGGGCATATACGGACTCCCAACGATCCCACAAACATGCTGAAATTGGCAGAATTATAATCGAAGCCACATTTCATTCAGAGAAATTATTTATGATTTATTTCTTCCTCATTTTACGTGTAACCAATAGTGGATCGGAAAAACGATCATCTCTATCTTGTAGTACTCTCTGAGGGCTTCAAATTAGCAGGTGACTCAGGCCGTGAAATGAAGCGACAAGCTGGGATCAGAAATGGAGCTCGCACATCTCTCTCTAGCTACCGATGACATCATTTCTAGCATTGACACCAGCCACCGTTGGACGCAGGTTGGCCAAACTTTCCTCTTAGTTTCTTCACAACGGTCGGCTGTGGCCGGATGGCCGACTGGTTAAGTGTATTTATAATAAACTTTTGAAATTTAAAAAATAATCCCCATGGAATTGCTAATAGACCTCTCCCATTAGAGCCTTTCGAAAATTTAAAAAATTGATACCCTTTTGGTGTAAATTTTTAAATATATTCAACATAAAAGTTATTCTTCTCGGAAAAATGAGTCCAATGGTTCACGAATCAGCTCAATCGGAGTTCATTTTCTATTTTTCTAGCTGAAATAATAAACTTTCCTCATATAAAAAACATAAACAAGAATAACATAACTAGTTCTCGAAACCATGCATTCTCCAACATAACGAAACCTCACTTTATAATATTCCAACCTATTTTTCCAACACAAAAGCTCTTATTTTCGAATATTATCTCGTTTTAAGACCTAAACTTCAATTCGGGAAAATTCCAGAACTGTTCCAAAAAATTGGGATATTACATTTATATAGTAGCAAATTATGGAAGTTAATAAAGATTCTAATACCATACAAATGTGGACCCACACTAACTCAGGATCTGGGAAATAAATAGCACAACCGGATATAAAAATATGACATTTTATTAATAACGTGATCATTACATTACATCACTGTACAAATAATATCTAAAGGCGAGAGAGTTCACGGCTAAAGTTCCTAGATTATCGAAGTCCCCTTGGTCATCCCAAGGCTTGCCTAGACTTCCCTTCTAAAGAACTTTTAAAGACATTGCATATATTTCACCAGTATATACACCTAACATTTGAGTGGTTACACCCCCTAAAATTTAAATTACAAGGACTTTATGAGAACTCTTTCAGCAAGTCAATAAGCCATAATATAAATGACTTTGGGATTAAATTGTGTCTCTGTATGAGCTAATCTTGATGGTTTTCTACAACACCCTCACTTTTACGAAAAAATGCACGATTAAGGCCAAAAGTAGACAAACTGCAAGAATCTCCTGGAAAACTTAAAACTTATACTCCATTGCGAAAATTTTCCCATTACATGTGACCATGAGCTTCACCCATGACCTCCTTGAAACTTGATCTAGCATCCCGATGTTGGGGTTGGTGCTCAGAGCGCCAATTCCCGGTTGTATTTCTTTATGAATACTTCTGTAAAACGTTATTATTATGAATAATATATGCAGTTTCTATAATATAATGTTTCTTTTAATATGGTAAAGACGTAATGACCTTAAAATGACTAGTCATGGTGCTGTTGCAAAAGCGTCGCAACTGACATTGAGTTGTATCATGACGTTGTCATTCTCAGACAGTTCATGGTCAAGGTTTACACTACTTGGTCAGTATAGTAAACCCGTTGAGACCGGTACAGGTCGTATACTGGAATATATGATTCCAATGGTTTCTCAATGAACCATAAGTCTTGGAGACTAGTATAGACGTGTAGGTGTTTATAGCGGATAAACATTGAACGACTCATTGAAGATTCTTAATGGATGGTACACCAACGTCAAAAATAATCTTATCGGGTTGAGTAGCACTTGTGATTCTTCGAATTGAGATACCATTGTGGGCGCATGAGACATCTTCCACACTTAGATGGCAATCACGTCACTGATCTATTTAGATCAGACATCCGCCTGTTCGTTGGGTGTGGATAGATCCTCAGGGTGTCATGTGTGTATCGAGATAGGATCCGTCAGTTCTGTGTATCAGAGCATCGGTAGTCCATATGATTAGCAATCAGATAAAAACCATGGGCCCGTGGTACAATTTAGAAGTTAGTTCTAAATGTTCTTTTTCAGATTGCTAATAGAATAGTCGACTGGATAATCCCTATAGAGATTTGACGTTTACATCTATATCTCTGGGATTTATCCGGATACCTGTGACGGAGGAATTATACATTTTCCATGACCTCGACCTGTATGATTCATCGAGTTTATCCGTGATCGTCATAATTGACGGGTGGAAAAATTATGGACACGAAATTGGATTTCGTGACGGATATGCCTGAATCTAGAGAGTCTCACAAATGAAACATACTCGTAGAGCACTAGGACAACATTTATAAATAATATTGATTATTTATAAAGTCTTTTAAAGGTTAAACGCAAAATACATGTGTAGGGACCCGATAGTCATTTCCTTAATTTTTGTATATTTGCATTTAATGCTGGATTAATTCAAATACACATTAATTAATTGTCAAATTGAGATATTTGAGTAATATTATAAATATATATGTATTTGATATTTATTGTAAATATAATACATATATTTAATATATTTGTATTTAACTAATTAATTATTTATTAATTGTTAAATGATTAAATTAATTAAAATATAAATATCTTAAAGTTATAATATTCCTTTTATTGACTTGAGTTGCTTTGTTGACTTGTTATAAATTTATTAAAGTTGTAATGATTAAATATAACAAGTTGATAAAGCTAATTAAATGAAACAAAATTGAGAAAAATATCTAGATATTTTATCACCAAAATTTCGGCCAAGGCTTAGTTTTTTGGTATATATTGTTTTGTATCATTTAGGGTTTGCTAACCTAATACACTTTATCAAAAACTCCATTGAAGAAAGAAAAAGAAGCTTGAGAGAAAGAAAGGCAAAAACCAAGAAAAACTAAAATTTAGTAAGTATTTCCAACCTTCCATTAGAGAGAAAAATGTACCTCTTGTTGTGGGCTTCACCTTGTGATGTTCTTGTGTTTTTCTATTCTTTATTCTTTGTATTTTTGGTGGATGAAAGTTTGATAAAAGGGTTGAGCATGTATAAAGTTGATAGGATGTTGCTAGTTAGCATTCTTTTCATGGTTTTAGAACCTTGTTGCCATTCTAGAGTTATTTACCCACTCTTAAATGACCTAGAATTGTTCTATAGTAGTTTAATTATGGTGAGGCTTGATTGGAGTTGAAGAAACATGATTGAAGTATTGGATTTAATAAATTTGGTCTAATTTGTCCAATTTGAATAAATTGAAAAATTAGGGTTTGACACTACTTCCAAATTTGGGTATTTTCATTTATATGGTGTATTTGGATGTGTATATGATGCATGTAAAATATTGGGTTGATTGGATTTTTTTCTTAATGTGTTTTGAACTTTGGAAGTGCAAAATGCACATTAATAGACTTCATTGAGGCTCTCGGCCTTGGTGTTATTTTTGGGGATTTATGTTGCAATTTGATTCTTGATGTGTATGACATATTAAATTCATATTTGTACTGATTTATAATCATCCAAAATCGTTTCGAACAATTTCGGATTAAAAATAAACAAAATGTTTTGTTTAAGGGAAATTCGGTAATTCACATAAATTTGATTTATAGTGTTTTATTTCATAATTTGATTATTGGATAATAAAATAAATAAGTTTATTTTATTAATCCGAGAAAAAGTTTTGAAATCGGAAAATTTTGATTTTCACTGTTCCGCTGCGTTACCGGATTTCCGCAATAAAACCCCAACAAAATGGTATCAGAGCGAGTCTGATTCTAGGACCCCTAATATGATTAGCCCTTTAATTCAATGTTTAATCATGTTTTCTTAACTTTATACATGCATGTTATAATCTAATTTGATCAGATTTACGGTGTATGACACTTAGCGGAAAATCCCTAATTAATAAGGTTTAAATGTAATTATGTATTTGATGCATGTTATGTGGTCCGTCTTATCAATACGGTTTATAAATATTTCTCTGTGACTACATCTGAGACCGTGCCTCTGCTGTGAGGGTGTAGCCGATAGAGATTTATTTATACCCGATATATATCAGATACTAGATAAATTCGATCGAAAGCGGAATCCTGAACGTGCCCTAGCTGTCAGGGTTACGCAAGTAACTTGAGTTTATCATTGACGAGTTTAACCTTAGTACGTCTCCTTGTGGGCCTGCCTTAGCAGCGACAACGAGAAACGACCAGGACCGGAAAACCAAGAGTCACTAGTGAGTGATTGACATATGAGTTGTCTACCTGATGAATATACGTAGGCGAGACCGTGCCTCTGCTGTGAGCTGAAATATATTCACGGGATCCACCTTTCACTGTTTTTATTTAATTTAATTATTAAATCTTTGTATTCTGTTTAGGGATTACAGTATTGCATGATTTAGTGGGAGGGGCATTTTTAGATTAAAAATCAATGATCTAGTTTATGCTTATGATATTATATGAAACTGCTTAAATTTCTGCTAACCTTTTTTCGTGATCTATATGATAGTTTTGCGATGGCGGCACCATCCATTAATCAGTTTCCGCGTATGCTTGATGCGAACAAACTTAAAGGCGCTGATAACTTCACCGATTGGGATCTGGATTTGAGGATTGTCCTCGATTCCGAGAGGTTGGGATATGTTCTTGAGGGTCCACTGCCCTTGCTGTGGCAGAGGACGCTACACCGGAAGAACGTGAAGTCTTCCAAGCTTGGAAGGATGATGTTTTAAGGGTTAAATCATACATCTTAAGTTCGCTTTCACCGGGACACAAGAAACAATATTATGGCATGTCCGATGCTTATACTATGATGACACGATTGAGACAATCATTTGAGAACCAAGAACAAGTTGTTGTTCATAAGGTCGCAATGGAACTGTTCCATGCGCGATTGGATGAGGGGCAAGCTGTTAGCCCACATGTTCTTCAGATGATCGATTTGATCGATCAACTGAGGCAACATAATCTCATTCTGAATGACATTCTCGGTATGAGTGTTATTCTTGGTTCGCTCCAAGCTTCTTATCACCAGTTTGTGATGTATTTCAACATGAACGGGATTGTCTGCACCTACCAAGAGCTGCATAGGATGTTGCTCACGGTGGAAGAGGACCTCAAGAAGGGAGTACCGACTCGCCTCCGAGACCTACTTCTCTTTCTGTTTCTTCCCAGACTTGGTCAAAGGGAAGAAGAAGAAGGGAATAAGAAGAAGGGTTCGGTCCTCAACCACAGGCAAAGATAGCAAAGCCCAAGAGGGCTTCTGAAGACAAGTGCCATCACTGCAGCAAGGTCGGGCACTGGAAAGGAACTGTCCTGACTACATTGCCCAGCTGAGGAGGGAGAGAGCATCTACGTCAGGTACATTTTTTTTCCAGTTATTGATTTATCTTTGGATTATGAAGCCGTTACATCCAACTGGATTTTAGATTCTGCTTGTCCCATTCACATTTGCAATTCGTTGCAGGTGATGAAGGAAAGTAGAAGACTGAAGCCTGGAGAGATGCAGTTTTGATTCTGGAGTGGAGACTCTCTGGATGCAGTTGCAGTGGGAGTATGCGAGATCTCATTGCCGAATGGGACACTTTTGTTAAATGACTGTTATTTTGTACCAGGATGTGTAGCTAATATTATATCACCTTTTATATTGGATACATAATGCTTTCATATTAATATTAAGAACAGTTCTTTGTATTTATATGATAAAAGTAATATTAAGATCCTTTGTTGTCCAAACCAGCATGGTCATTATACATTGCAAACTTCAAAAGATATTTTAAATACTGGAGTTAATAAACGTAGTTTACCTGTAATTAATAATACTGAACTTTGGCATATGCGGCTGGGTCACATAGGCGTTAAACGCCTTACCCAATTGGTTAGGAATGGTTTGATACCATATCTTACCATTGAATCCTATCCAACTTGTGAATCCTTTATTCAGGGTAAGATGACCAAAACCCCATTTTCTGGTGTTGGACACTGAGCCACTAACTTACTGGAACTCGTACACTCTGATGTATGTGGTCCACTAAGTCAGACTGCTCACAGTGGTTATTCATACTTCGTTACCTTTACCGATGATTTGTCACGGTATGGTTATGTGTATTTGATGCGACATAAATCGAAACCTTTGAAAAGATCAAAGAGTTCTGAAATGAAGTAGAAAAACAAACTGGTCAATATATTAAATGTCTTTAATCTGATCGAGGCGATGAATATATGAGTGGTGAGTTCATGGATTATATGAAGGAGAATGGGATTCTCACTCAATATACTCCTCCAGGTACTCCACAACACAATGGAGTATCTGAGAGGAGAAATCAGACTTTATTGGATATGGTCCGATCGATGTTGAGTTTCACAGATTTGCCCAATTACTTATGGGGCTACTATCTTTTAACAGCTGCACATCTTTTGAATAAGATTCATTCAAAAGCTGTTCTTATGACACCTTATGAGATATGGTTCGGTAGGAGACCAAATCTTAGTTACATTAAGGTTCGGGGTTGTCCTGCCTATGTCAGGGTGACTCAGTAAGATAAGCTTTCGCCTCTAGGGAAAAAGTTTAGGTTTGTCGGATATCCTTCGAATACGAGGGGATATTGTTCTATGATACCGAGCATCGAAATGTGTTCGTAGCTCGCTTCACAAAATTTCTAGAAGTAGAATTTTTTTCTGAAGGTGGTAATCATAGACAGGTTGAACTTGATGAAGTCCAACCTGAAAACAATGAACCAACGGAGGAACCTGAAGTTCAAGTAGATGAAGGACCTTCAACACATACACCTCCGTAGGTCAGAAAGGGTATCTAGACCTCCTGAACGCTTGTATTTGATACAAGAAAAGAGTCTAGATGTTCTTTTAGTTGAAGAGACTGATCATTTCACCTATAGATAATCGATGTTGGACATCGACTCCGTGAAATGGCAAAGTGCCATGAAATCCAAGTTAGACTCAATGCATGAGAATCAAGTTTGGGACTTGGTTCCGCTTCCCGAAGGAATTTATCCTATCGGTTGTAAATGGGTTTACAAAAGGAAGCGCGGGCCTAACGGTAAGGTTGAAACTTACAAGGCCCGACTGGTAGCAAAAGGTTACACGCAGCGATCTGGCGTCGACTACGATGAAACTTTTTCACCAGTAGCAATGCTTAAGTCTATTCGGATTTTGCTTTCTATAGATGCGTATCATGAATACGATATTTGACAAATGGATGTCAAAATGGTTTTTCTAAATGGATTTCTTGATGAAGAAATCTATATGGAACAGCCGGAAGTTTTTACGTCCATCGAAAACTCGGGTATGGTATGTAAGCTTAAGAAGTCCATTTATGGACTTAAACAAGCTTCACGAAGTTGGAATCTTTGATTCGACGAGATTATTAGATCGTCTGGTTTTCTTAAGAATTCTGTGTGTATCAGAAGGCCAGTGGGAGCATGGTCGTATTTTTAGTCCTATATGTTGATGACAACCTAATCATTGGGAATGATTTAGGTATGTTACAAAGCGTCAAAGCGTACCTCTGTAAGAATTTCTCCATGAAGGACCTGGAGAGAAGCTGCTTATGTTTTAGGGATAAAATTCTATAGAGATAGATAAAGGAGGCTGATTGGGTTATCCCAATCAACGTACATAGATAAGATCTTGGAACGGTATAATTTTGGTAACTGTAAGACAGCAAACATACCGTCCAGACATGGAATTCATCTTTCAAAGAAGATGAGTCCATAAACAGAAGAGGAGAAGGTTAGAATGTCTAACAAACCTTATGATTCATGTTTGGGTAGCATAATGTATTCCATGTTATGTACTAGGCCTGATATCAGTTTCGTTGTTAGTGTAACTAGCAGATATCAGTCCAATCCAGGTAATGACCATTGGATGGCCATTAAACATATCCTCAAGAATCTTAAAGGTACTAAGGATAACTTAATAATTTATGGAGGAAACGAACTGTAAGTTAACGGGTATACGGATTCCGATTTCCAATCGGATCCCGATGATAGAAAGTCTACATCTGGATTCGTATTTACCCTTAACGGAGGTGCAGTTTGTTGGAAGAGTTCCAAACAGGGATCAACAGCAGATTCCACCACTGAGGCGGAATATATTGTAGCTTCTGAAGATGCAAAAGAGGCTGTGTGGATAAATAACTTTATCACAGAATTGGGAGTTGTCCCAAGTATCGAGAATGTGATTCTGTTATACTGTGATAATACTGGAGCCATTGCGCAAGCAAAGGAACCGATGGCGCATCAGAAGTCGAACATGTGGAACGTAAGTACCACATCATTCGATAGATTGTGTCACGAGGGGATATTGTCTTGTACAAGGTACCGAGTGAAGATAATGTAGCAGACCCGCTGACGAATGGCATACCTCTGAATTTGTTTGATAAACACGTGGAGTCGATGGGTATTAGATACAATCGTTATTGGCATTAGATCAAGTGGGAGTTTTTGTTGGGGTTGGTGCTCAGAGCGCCAATTCCCGGTTGTATTTATGCATGAATACTTCTCTAAAACGTTATTATTATGAATAATATATGCAGTTTCTATAATATAATGTTTCTTTTAATATGGTAAAGACGTAATGACCTTAGAATGACTAGTCATGGTGTTGTTGCAAAAGCGTCGCAACTGACATTGAGTTGTATCATGACATTGTCATTCTCAGACAGTTCCTGGTCAAGGTTTACACTACTTGGTCAGTATAGTAAACCCGTTGAGACCGGTACAGGTCGTATACTGGAATATATGATTCCAATGGTTTCTCAATGAACCATAAGTCTTGGAGACTAGTATAGACGTGTAGGTGTTTATAGCGGATAAACATTGAACGACTCACCAAAGATTCTTAATGGATGGTACACGAACGTCAATAAGAATCTTATCGGGTTGAGTAGCACTTGTGATTCTTCGACTTGAGATACCACTGTGGGCTCATAAGACATCTTCCATACTTAGATGGTAGTCACATCACCGATCTATTTAGATTAGACCTCCGCATGTTCGTTGGGTGTGGATAGATCCTCAGGGTGTCCTGTGTGTATCGAGATAAGATCCGTCAGTTCTGTGTATCAGAGCATAGGTAGTCCATATGATTAGCAATCAGATAAAAACCATGGGCCCGTGGTACAATTTAGAAGTTAGTTCTAAATGTTCTTTTTGAGATTGCTAATAGAATAGTCGACTGGATAATCCCTATAGAGATTTGACGTTTACATCTATATCTCTGGGATTTATCCGGATACCTGTGACGGAGGAATTATACATTTGCTATGACCTCGACCTGTATGATTCAGCGAGTTTATCCGTGATCGTCATAATTTACGGGTGGATAAATTATGGACACGAAATTGGATTTCGTGATGGATATGCCTGAATCTAGAGAGTCTCACTAATGAAACATACTTGTAGAGTACTAGGGCAACATTTATAAATAATATTGATTATTTATAAAGTCGTTTAAAGGTTAAATGCAAAATACATGTGTAGGGACCCGATAGTCATTTCCTTAATTTTTTATGTATTTGCATTTAATGTTGGATTAATTCAAATACACATTAATTAATTGTCAAATTGAGATATTTGACTAATATTATAAATATATATATGTATTTGATATTTATTGTAAATATAATACATATATTTAATATATTTGTATTTAACTAATTAATTAATTATTTAATTGTTAAATGATTAAATTAATTAAAATATAAATATCTTAAAGTTATAATATTCCTTTTAATGACTTGAGTTGCATTTGTTGACTTGTTATAAAGTTATTAAAGTTGTAATGATTAAATATAACAAGTTGATAAAGCTAATTAAATGAAACAAAATTGAGAAAAATATCTAGATATTTTATCACCAAAATTTCGGCCAAGGCTTAGTTTTTTGTTATATATTGTTTTGTTTCATTTAGGGTTTTCTAACCTAATACACTTCATCAAAAACTCCATTGAAGAAAGAAAAAGAAGCTTGAGAGAAAGAAAGGCAAAAACCAAGAAAAGCTTGGAATTTAGTAAATATTTCCAACCTTCCATTAGAGAGAAAAATATTTCTCTTGTTGTGGGCTTCACCTTGTGATGTTCTTGTGTTTTTCTATTCGTTATTCTTTGTATTTTTGGTGGATGAAAGTTTGATAAAAGGGTTGAGCATGTATAAAGTTGATAAGATGTTGCTAATAAGCTAGTTAGCATTCTTTTCATGGAATTAGAACCTTGTTGCCATTCTAGAGTTATTGACCCACTCTTAAATGACCTAAAATTGTTCTATAGTTGTTTCATTGTGGTGAGGGTTCATTGGAGTTGAAGAAACATGATTGAAGTATTGGATTTAATAAATTTGGTCTAATTTGTACAATTTGAATAAATTGAAAACTTAGGGTTTGAGACCACTTCCAAATTTTGGGCTTTTCATTTATATGGTGTATTTGGATGTGTATATGATGCATGTAAAATATTGGGTTGATTGGATTTTGTCTTAATGTGTTTTGAACTTTGGAAGTGCAAAATGCACATTAATATGCTTCATTGAGGCTCTCGGCCTTGGTGTTATTTTTGGGGATTTATGTTGCAATTTGATTCTTGATGTGTATGACATATTAAATTCATATTTGTAATGATTTAGAATCATCCAAAATCGTTTCGAACAATTTCGGATTAAAAATAAACAAAATGTTTTGTTTAAGGGCAATTCGGTAAATTCACATAAATTTGATTTATAGTGTTTTATTTCATAATTGATTATTGGATAATAAAATAAATAAGTTTATTTTATTAATCTGAGAAAAAGTTTTGAAATCGGAAAATTTTGATTTTCCACTATTCCGCTGCGTTACTGGATTTCCGCAATAAAACCCCAACACCCGAAACATAATCTCCTTCACAATGCTGCAAAACTAGGCTAGCGGCAAGCAAGCATGCTTCTAAATCTCATAGCAAACTTCAGAGTGGGACCACACAGACGAAATCTCCCAGTAAATGTGCCAATGAGAGTTACTTTTGACATCGGGCGAGCTTGATCTGATGTTCTGAATTATGATCTCGTTTACAAAGCGGTAGAATGTGCTAGCGGGTAGCAGAAATTGTGGCTTTGCCGTAAATTTGCAAAAGTAACTTGTGGCACCTCTCCAATACTTGTGAAAATGCATGTAGTCTCGAAAAATTGATGTGAATTTTGCTAGTCTTAAATTGGGGTCATGACACATAGCCTACATTAGAATTTAACCTTAATAGATTTGGTTTAAGTTAGTTAACATAGACATATAGTTAATTGGCTTTTCAGAATATTTCTGTTTGACCATTGAAATAAACTTGTATATAATTTAGCGTTCTAGGTTAATAATCAATAACAATAACTCTATTGAATGAAAAGTACAATAATTCATTATTTGCGTGTTTAAGTGAAATTACAACCATAGGTTCTTCTCTTGCATAAGTCTTTCCTAAAAGTTATTTAGTTACATTTTATTTAGTCTTTCAGTTAATTAAATTAGTCAAATCTCTCTAATCATTTATTTAGTTTTAGTTAAGTAAGTTTAATTTTAGTATTAATATGAGAAATAATAAATCCATGTGAGTATGATGTCCGACTGTTAGTCAATATATTACTTGAGCGATATGTACGCTTACGTGCGGTAGTAAAATTACGATCATAACTATATTTTTAATGGATAAAATTCTTTTCAAGATTAAACAATTTTTTCCCTGAAAGATGAAATTAAAATCAAGTATCATTGTTGGATCTAGAAACACTTGAATTTTATTGAGAGAAAAAAATAATGTGTTTAATTACAATTACTGAAATAATATTTAATGTTGGAGCTAGTTTGAAATTAATTGCATATTCCAAAACATCAATTCCCAATACCGTGAAATTTGGTTTCAATGCAAATTTAGGATGTTTAACGTCTTTAAGCGATCGAAAAATGCATGCGTGTGTTTATTTTAGGGTGATGGGAATAGAGAAATGTGAATCATTTCCATTAAGATTGTTTACTTTTTAAAATTGAATGAAAATGGAAATGAGAATGAGAGTGGGCCCACACATTTTGGAATAAGAAATATGAGTGTCATTCCCCACCCCCATGGGAATGGGAATCTCATTCTTCATATTGATGAAAAATTACAATATTTCCTCTAAGGTAATTAATTAATATTTATTTGTAATTAATAAAGTAATAATTAGTTAATACTTAAATAGTAATTAATCAATAAAATTAAGAAATAATTCATAATACAATAATATTTAATAATTTAGGAAAAGAATAATTTAATATTTAGTAATTTAATACATTAAAAATTAATAATATTTAATATTTAATAAATTAATATATAATTATAACTAAGGGTATTTTTGTAACTTTTTAACCATTCGTTTCGATTACTAGACAAAGTAAACACATCAATGGTAATACGTAAACGCATTCTGATTCCAATTTACCATTCTCATTCTAGTCCATTCCGATTCTATTTCATTCTTATTTCTTCTCATTCCGATTATGAATACGTAAACGCACCATAAATATGGAGAATGAGTTAGAATTTTAGTCTCCAATAACACTCTCTAGTCTTATCCTATTTAAGTTTACAGTGACTTCACTCCATAGATTTATTATGCTACAAGGATGTCCTACACAATAATTTTGACATTGCACATATATTTCTCTTAATTAAAAATAATATCATTTTTTGGTAAATATACAGAATTATGTAGGGAGTATGGAAATGCTCTAAGAGTCTCAGTCGGGGACTGTTACCATCACCCACACTCTCATTTCGTCAATTTATGAGACTACCAGTATCTTTGTTTTTTTACAGAGCATGACTAACTACACCAAATATAGTAATAAATTTGTATAGTCTTGCCATTGAGATTTAAAAATAAAATTTTATTGTGATTCTCTTATCACTGAAGAATGTTTCTGAAGAAAAACTGAATTTTATTACAACAATAACAGAATTTACAAGTATTTGAAACTCTAAAAAAAATCTCACTCTCTATGCTCTCTAAACTTTCTTACCTTGAAGCTTAATGCTTTGGGATGATTATAACTCACAAATGAGCTCTGTATTTATAGAAAAATTCAAGGAATTTGCACCATTTTCAAACTTCCACCTAAAGTGTCTAGGAGGCTTGCAATGGAGGTTAGAAATGCATGCCACCATGCAGCAGGATCTTTCAATTCTCCCTCTCCAGCTGTTAGGGTTGGTGCTCAGAGCACCAATCCAGATCGTATTTATGTCCAATTTATGAATACGAGCAATACCTTTTTTTCCATAATATTACTTATTTATGGTTGCACCTCTTGTCTTTTATATACGTATTCGATCTAATTTTGAATAGATTGAAACTAAATCTGATTTAGTGATATGTGTATATATTAGACAGACCCAATAATCAAATTGTAGGAGTTTTAGGGGCTAAATCCGGTAATGCAGCAGAAACGGTATAAAATCAAATTTTCGATTTCAAAATTTTTTTCTCGGATTAATTAAATAAACATATTTATTTAATTATCCAATAATCAAATTATGAAATAAAATTCAATAAATCAAATTTATGTGAATTTACCAGATTACCCTTACACTTGGTATTTTGTTCATTTTAGTCCGAAATTGATCAAATCAATTTTGGATGATTCTAAATCATTTCTAAGATGAACTTAGCATGTTCAAAACATCAAAACACCAAGAACAACAAGATACCCCAAATTTCTCCATTTGGCCGAGAGCTTCATTAAGCTCCAAATTGTGCATTTTGCACTTCCATGCTTCAAGACACATTCAAATGAAATCCAATCAACATGATAATTTATATGCATCATATACACATCCTTATACACAACATAAATTAAAAGCCCCAAATTTGGATGAGGTCTTAAACCCTAAATTTTCAATTTCTTCAAATTGGACAAATTAGACCAAATTGGTTAAATCAATTACTTCAATCATGTTTCTTCCATCCAATTAAAGTCTCAACACAATGAAACAACTATAGATCAAATCTAGGTCATTTAAGAGTGGGTCAACAACTCTAGATTAGCAACAAAGTTTCCAAAACCTTAAAAGAACACTTATAACTACACTAGTCACAAGCTTCCATCATTATACATGCTCCACACTTTCACCAAACTTCCATTCATCAAAAACAAAAAGAATAAAGAAAATAATAACATGAGAACATCACAAGAAGTAGCCTAGAACATAAGGAACAATTTCCTCTCTAATAGCAAGTTAAGAAAACTTACTAAATCCAAGCTTTTTCTTTAGTTTTTCCTTTCTTCCTCTCAAGCTTCTCTTGTTTTCTTTTAATGGAGTTTAGGTTAAAGTGTATTAGGTTATTTACCAAATGAAAAATAAAACAATTTATACTTGTCTCACCTTGGCCGAATTTGGCCAAGCATTTACAAGAAAAATTAATTTCAATTTCATTTGAATTTCAATTTTATCAACTTGTTAAATATCTAATAAACACTTTATAGATATTTTAATTAAGTCAACAAAGGCAACTAAGCCTTAAAAAAAATCCAAATCTTAAGATATTTATATTTTAATTAATTTAATCATTTAACAATTAAATAAATAATTAATTAATTAATTAAATACAAATATATTAAATATATGTATTATATTTACATTAAATATTAAATACATATATACATTTATGATATTAGTCAAATATCTCAATTTGACTATTAATTAATGTGTATTTAAATTAATCAAATATTAAATGTAAATACACAATAATTAAGGAAAAGACTATTGGGTCCCTAAGCATGTATTTTGCGTTTAACCTTAAACGTCTTTATAAATAATCAAAATTATTTATAAGTGTTGCTCTAGTGCTCTACGAGTATATTTCATTATTGAGACTCTCTAGATTCAGGCATATCCGTCACGAAATCCAATTTCGTGTCCATAATTTATCCACCCGTAAATTATGACGATCACAGATAAACTCGCTGAATCATACAGGTCGAGGTCATGGCAAATGTATAATTCATCCGTCACAGGTATCCGGATATATCCCAGAGATATAGATGTAAACGTCAAATCTCTATGGGGATTATCCAGTCGACTATTCTATTAGCAATCTCAAAAAGAATGTTTAGAACTAGTTTCTAAACTGTACCACGGCCCATGGTTTTATCTGATTGCTAATCATGTGGACTACCTATGCTCTGATACACAGAACTGACGGATTCTATCTTGACACACATAGGACACCCTGAGGATCTATCTACACCCAACGAACAGGCGGAGGTCTGATCTAAATAGATCGGTGACGTGACTACCATCTAAGTGTAGAATATGTCTCATGTGCCCAAAATGGCATCTCAAGTCTAAGAATCACAAGTGCTACTCAACCCGAGAAGATTCTTATTGACGTTGGTGTACCATCCATTAAGAATCTTCAGTGAGTCGTTAAGTGTTTATCTGCTATAAACACCCACACGTCTATACCAGTCTCCAAGACTGATGGTTCATTGAGAAACCATTGGAATTATATATTCCAGTATACGACATGTACCAGTCTCAACGGGTTTACTGTACTGACCAAGTAGTGTAAACCTTGACCATGAACTGTCTGAGAATGACAACGTCATGATACTACTCAATGTCAGTTGCGACGCTTTTGCAACAGTACCATGACTAATCATTCTAAGGTCAATACGTCTTTACCATATTAAAAGATACATTATATTATAGAAACTGCATATATTATTCATAATAATAATGTTTTACAGAAGTATTCATAAAGAAATACAACCGGGAATTGGCGCTTTGAGCACCAACCCCAACAGTATTTACAACATACTGCACAGTTACAACGTAGTTTGTAATTGACATTGGGAAGTGTCACTATAAGTTGTATATTCTTAATCGGTGGTAAACACACACGTTACGCAAGCGTACGTATCGTTCAAGTAGTATAAAATATATCGATCTCACGAGGACTTAATATCTAAGCTATTAATCTAAATGATTGATTGTTGGTTGGGTGATGATTTTTATCTGAAACAAGTAAATAAAACAGTGCTAAATATGATTTAAAGGAAAAATCTATATTATAAAACTATCTAGGGTTGTGAATCCTTCCAATGTCTTAAAGATGAAGTGATTATCTCATGTTTGTGCAATATATTGGTTTTTTAACCTGGAACACGAAGTTATGAAAGAGCCTCTTCCAATGGTCAGATACAAACACCCAAAATAACCAATTAAAATGTCTTTTAAAGATGAAGTGATTATCTCATGTTTGTGCAATATATTGGTTTATTAACCTGGAACACGAAGTTATGAAAAAGCCTCTTCCGATGGTCAGATACAAACACCCAAAATAACCAATTAACTATATTCATATGTTAACCAAGTTACTTGAATTCATTAAGATTAAGTTCCAATTATGGTTATCCCCGCCCGACAGGTACATTCCTATCATGTAAGGAAATATACCTAAGAGACATTTACCCCAAGATGAGATCGTGAGCTATTGAGTCTTTGGCTAAAACCTAAAATCCTTTTTCCAAGTTCATTTTAAGTTTTCCAAATCAATCTTACTAATGGCAGTTAACAAGAAGCATTAAGACTAAAACTCAATAAATAAACTAATATATTACCCAAGACACAAAATAATTGCTTATAAAATGGTGATATTGGAATTCATCACAACCCTAGATAAGGGGTGTAGTTACCACACATATCTAGAATTATTAAAGACATGAATAAAAAATGACATAAAGTAAACTTTGAAATTAAAAAGGTAAATTAACAATAAAATAAAATGCTGAGGTTAGAGGATCCACTTTTATTACTTTTAATTTAGATATCTCCCTTATTATAATATAAAACTTTCATGACATTACCAACCGACCATATAGGCGGTATCATAATTAAGTCAAATTTTAGATTAATTCCAACCAACCATAAAGGCGGTATCCCATTAATTCAGGTTAAAATCAATTTAATTAAATCCAATTGACCATAAAAGCGGCATCCCATTAAGTCAGGTTTTTTAAAATAGTTATATATTATAACTAAGAGAGATTAATCTAAATTATAATAATAAAAAGTTTTACCTTTCACCACAGCTGAGGGGAGTTACCTCCTCATACTTTAAAGTAAAATAAAGAAAGATCTATTGTATAAAATAAAAATTAAATACAAGAAAGTTGTAAATAAACAAACAAGATACAATTTTCTTAGTATTCTTAAGGAAATCCCCAGAATAAGGTATGAAAATTTTAAATAAATTTGGCCTCAATTTAGAGGCAAAATTTGACCTGCGCGTTGCGACACATGAAGTCTTGCGCGACGGGAAGCGCCGTTGATCTTTGACGCGTGTACGCGGCTTTGCTGAGATGATGACACGTGGCTGTCGACAGAATTATTGGCTCGGCATCGCGACACGTGAAGGCTTGCACGTCACGACGCTGACGTCATGCTGACATAAGCAATGAGGTGTGTCAGCAGAGTGAATTATTGTGCTGACGTCATGATGACGTGTCATGAGGCTGAATTATTGGCTGACGTGATGATGACTGATAAGTGCATGAAAATGTACTTTGAAACATCACTTATTCGGATTTATTATTAAGTATTTAGTAATATATCTTATAATTTATTATGTAATTTTTAGCATTATATTAATTTAGAAAATATTTTTTATTTAAGTTAATTTAGTAATTTCCCTATTTATTATTTGTAGGAATTGGAAAAGAAAAACAAAGAGAAGAATTTGAAACAAATAATGAAAGCAAGTGGGCCACATCCTTTGACCAAAAAGTTTGTTTCTTCACGTGGGCCAAGTTTCCATTACTTGTGTGAATTAAAGAAAGTGGCGTGAATAATTGAAACAATTGTGACAAAGAGAAGGTGGGGACGAAAATAATGAAAGAAGAAAGAATTAGAGGAGAGAGATAGAGCCGAAATTGCTGACTCCACAATTGTTAAAGGAAAATCACGTGGGTTCCAAGTGAATTAGGTTTAAAATTCTTTATTATAAAAGCCATGCAATAGACAAAAACAGAGGGCTGCGTGAGAGGCGTGAAGCCGAGAGCTGTGCCGAGAGAATATAAAAACCAGAAGCAGGCTGGGTGTCACGGGCCAACTTTTTCCTTAACGGAAAAAGGGCTCGTGCGGCACTTACTAAGGAACACGTCCCGTGTAAGTCAGCCTATCTCCAGCCTCTACACCCAAATTCTCATTTTTGGGAGGTTTCAGACCCATAATATAATGAATTACGAAAGCTCACAAGCTATCTCAACGCATACACTTGCGAGCCCGTTCAACACCGGGACCCGGCACTCGAATAACACAACCGGATATAAAATATGGCATTTTCCCGCCAACTCAATCTCGACAATACATCATTGTCCCAACGTTGTCTAAGGGCGAGAGGGTTCACGGCTAAAGCCCCAAGACCACCGAAGCCCCTTTGGCCACTCTCAAGGTTCACCTAGGCTCCCCCCTAAAGAGGTTTTAGAGACATTGCACAAGTTTCACCAGTATACACACATGGCGCTTGAGTTGTCACGCCCCCCCTCTAAAATCCATTGTAAGAGGATTTTTCGGGAACTCTTCTGGGCATTCAATAAGCCACAATATAAGTGTTTTTGGGTTAAAATCTCGTCCCCAAATGAACTCATCTTGATGGTTTTCCGCAACACCCCCACTTTAGCGGAAAAGACCCAAAAGTGGTCCTACTGCCAAAATCTCCCGGCAAATCTCGAAATCCAACTCTGGGACTGAAATTTTCCCAGTACAAGTGACCATAAGATTCACCTTGGAACTTAGCCCCACTCGATTTGACACCCCGGGTCGTTAGCTCCCTCACAATGCACCAAATTAGGCTAACGACGGCGGCAAGCTAGCATATCTCAAAATCTCACGCCAAACTTCATAACGGGACCCCACGGGTGAAAACTTCCCAGTACATCTACCTATAAGAGTTACTTAGGGCTTGGAGCAAGCTCAATCCGGCATTCCGAAATATAGGCTCATTCACAACGCTGCACAACTAGGCCAGCTCCTTGCGGCAAGCGAGCACGTTTCTAAATCTCCAGGCAAACTTTCGAATATTGCCACACAAATGAATTATCTCTAGTACATGGTCATATAATAGATATATTTGGCCAGGAACGAACTTTATCTGATGTCCCGAAACATGAGTTCCTTTGTAAAGCGACTGCACGTCCTAGTCTGAAACTAGGACCGTGACATTCTCCCCCACTTCATTTATCGTCGTCCTCGACGATGGCATAACTTGAGGGTTAGGATTGTAACATCCTCTCCCACTCTATTCAATGACATCCTCAACGATGGCAACTCAAGTTGTATCTGTCACGAATCTCTTTCGATCCTTATAGATAGGGCACACATGGAAGACATTGAAACCACATTCATATGTCAATGAATGGAATCACATGTCTATGTTAGCAACATTATCCAACTCTATATTGAATTGGGCACAAAATATCTAAACACAACAGCATCATATACGCTTTCGTACATAAGTCTTGGTTTCTGATATAATGGCTCAACTTCGGCACTTGGCACAAGCTTACACTTTTTGTTGAAATCTCCAACTTCTGTAACTTACCACAATATGGGTTTGATATTATCTCAGTAAATTTTTGGAACCCTTTGATTCCTGTACATGTTAAGATGATCAACTCCACACACTGCTCACATCTTCTTGGAATCCCCATCGTGACATGTAGAGCAACTCCCCACACGTGATTGTGTATTAGTTTTCGTGTCCAGTCTCAGTCATAACTCCATACAAACTCTCGTACATGAGTGTTTCTGATTTCGGCCACTACTTTCTACACGCTCTTGTGTGCGAGTTTTCATTTTTGATTAAGCAACATCTTACAGAAAAGACGCCATACACGTAAACGTGAATGGGTTTTGATAAAAACAAATGGGTTTTGTTCATTTTGATTATGAATAGATCGGTTGTTCTCTTCACCCTGGCCCTCTGCCTACCTATTTTTCAAGGCGCTCAACGCAGCATACCGGGTTTCCCGAAGACGAACACACACACGATCCACAATTAGCCTATGGTGGAGCTAATTTCCCAATAGTCCCCTCTTGGACACACGTAGTTGCTCTCATATCACTAGCAACTATCTCATTCTCACACTCAACTCTGGGTCACTTGCTCTGTCATGAGCTTCTCAATTGTCTCGATACTCGACTCTCACAAATAAATTATCTCCATCTCGCGTTATAATCCATTCCCGCGACCACTCTTGGTCATCTCACTTTATTACTCTTAGGCATCAAGCCAACTCGTTCTACTCCCAGGGTGATTCCCACCCCCTCTGGCACTCTTGCCAATTTTACACTGACTCCCAAGGTCATTTCACAAAACTTTCTTCGACATTGGATCACTTCCTCGAAGCGATCTCCATTCTCAAACTCACTCCAAAGCCAAAATCACGCATTTGGCCCATTACCCGTGTAACTCGTACACCCCCTCATTTAGACTACTCGTAGTCATATTATGCCACAGGCATTCTCCAAAACGCATGCATCTCGTCTCTTCCAAGATCACACTCATATCTGTCCACAATTGCAACTCACATGCAACCCTTGTGCAACTCATTGCACTTCCAACTCAAAAGGCACTCTGCCTTTACATGCACGTTACATTGTCGAAAATATTCCGGCCTCTGTCTTCCACGTGATCGTTACGTAACCAACACAATGGTTATAACATTCCATAAGCGGTCTTTGGGGTATACCTGACTCATTTCAGGCTCACTCCCCCTCTTTTACTTTGGCTTATCTCAAGCCATCACACTTTTCTTAGCATTCCACATTAGGGAGTCCACACAACTCGTTACTCATATCCTGAAGTTGATGGCCTTCCCGCTCACGGGAATCCAAACAACTCATTACTCATAGCTTTAAGCTAATGGCATTCCTAATCACATGAATCCAAACAACTCGTTGTTTATAGCCTTACGAAGGCTTTACTCGATAAAACATTTCCAAATTACTCACAAAAACCATCGGGTTCACACTCGGTCCCTGACATTGCCTCACACAAGAGGACTATATATCTCGACTCTCTATCACATTCTGGCACTCACTGCCATGGGAAAAGGGTTTCACGTCCTTTTTTGGACCCCACACAAATTCAACCAACCCCACATCGGGTTCTCATGAACACATATACTAATGCCAATATCACATCGGCACCCTCGTGATGTTTCTTATACATCCCAAATATGTCTCACACCCTCACAGTTGCTTGTCTCTCGTAGACAAGTTTCACATCTATTTCGGGTCACTCCCGAACATTTTGGCTATATCCGAGCCAACCTTATATGAAACTAGCACTTCCCATGTTCTCTCATACTGTCTCACATCCATCCATCTCAATTTGGGATTTATACTTCCATGCGTGCACCAACACGCACTCTCCCGGCTTCCTCTCAAGCTGTTTCTCTACCGAGGCTTCACACTAGCCTTACGATGTTCACAACGTCTCAATAACATCTACTCACGTCCATAGACATTCCACATGCCCAACCTAGGGCTCTGATACCAACAGTCACGGGCCAACTTTTTTCTTAACGGAAAAAGGGCTTGTGCGGCACTAACTAAGGAATACGTCCCGTGTAAGTCAGCCTATCTCCAGCCTCTACACCCAAATTCTCATTTTTGGGAGGTTTCAGACCCATAATATAATGAATTACGAAAGCTCACAAGCTATCTCAACGCATACACTTGCGGGCCCGTTCAACACCGGGACCCGGCACTCGAATAGCACAACCGGATATAAAATATGGCATTTTCCCGTCAACTCAATCTCGACAATACATCATTGTCCCAACGTTGTCTAAGGGCGAGAGAGTTCACAGCTAAAGCCCCAAGACCACCGAAGCCCCTTTGGCCACTCCCAAGGTTCACCTAGGCTCCCCACTAAAGAGGTTTTAGAGACATTGCACAAGTTTCACCAGTATACACACTTGGCGCTTGAGTTGTCATGCCCCCCTCTAAAATCCATTGTAAGAGGATTTTTCGGAAACTCTTCCAGGCATTCAATAAGCCACAATATAAGTATTTTTGGGTTAAAATCTCGTCCCCAAATGAACTCATCTTGATGGTTTTCCGCAACACCCCACTTTAGCGGAAAATACCCAAAAGTTGGCCTACTGCCAAAATCTCCGGGCAAATCTCAAAATCCAACTCTGGGGCTGAAATTTTCCCAGTACAAGTGACCATAAGAATCACCTTGGAACTTGGCCCCACTCGATTCGACACCCCGAGTCGTTAGCTCCTTCACAATGCACCAAATTAGGCTAACGACTAGCGGCAAGCTAGCATATCTAAAAATCTCCCGCTAAACTTCAGAACGGGACCCCACGGGCGAAAAATTCCCAGTACATCTACCTATAAGAGTTACTTAGGGCTTGGAGCAAGCTCAATCCGGCATTCCGAAATATAGGCTCCTTCACAACGCTGCACAACTAGGCTAGCTCCTAGCGGCAAGCGAGCACATTTCTAAATCTCCAGGCAAACTTCTGAATATTGCCACACAAATGAAATATCTCCAGTACAAGGTCATATAAGAGATACATTTGACTAGGAACGAACTTTATCTGATGTCCCGAAACATGGGCTCCTCTGTAAAGCGACTGCACATCCTAGTTTGAAACTAGGACCGTGACACTAGGCGTGAAAAATAAATAAACCAGAGTTGTCGAGAAACAGAAGCAACAGTCGCAAGTAGAGAGAAACAATAGAAGAAATCAGAGCGCAGGAGCCGGGACGTGGAGCCGTGATAATTTAGAACGATATGTCTCTCTAATCCTAGGCTATTTTTATTTCTTTTATGGAGAACTAATCCCCTAGGTAAAGTTAGGGATGAACTCTTATGTTTGATTTCTATTATTTATGTTTTTGATTTCTTAAGTACCTTTTATCGTTTAATAAAATTAATGTTTGTTATTCTTTATTATTTTTCGATTATTGAATTCAGAAATTATGTTTTGTCAAATCTCATATAGATCCAGTCATGCTTCTTCTATGTTTGAATTGCGAACTTAGTTGTGACTGGTAAAAGTCGTTTTATGTGTTGGTCTTCTGCTGCAGTATTGCCTGAGGGTATATTGTCGACGTTAGATAACTCGTAACGATGACTTTTGTGTGCTGTTAACATAGAGAAAATAAACATTAATTACCTTAGAATTTGAATATGTGTAGAATTGAATATCTTCCGGTTGTCGGTTTGGGATGTGAAACCTTCAATTGTGTAATAAAAAGAATCAATAACTAAATATATGAGTTTGATGCAAGAGGGATTCCCGACGCTTTGATGTTTATCTCTGCTGATTCTTTGATTATCTTTTCATTAGTTTATTTATCTTTACTTTAATTATCAATTTTATCGCTTTATTTATTTAAGTTACTATTAACGTTTTTGTTTGAGTAAATTAGTTCATGTAACCATCTCTCTGAGGAATCGACACTCTAGTTATATTGTGATAACCGCAAGTTATTTTTGGGCGTAATCAAAATTTGGCGCTGTTGCCGGGTAGACGGTTTACAAGCAAAAGGAGCAGGTTTGCTTAGTCAACAACGAAGCAGTAACTTCGTTCCATTTCTTTTATATTATTTATTTTTTTATTTTTTTATTTTTTTAGTTTATTCATTTATTATTTGCTTATTTAATTTATTTTAATTTTTTTAGTTTTTGTTTAGATTTTGTTTTCTAATTGATTCTTTTGTTTTCTAGTTTTCTAGTTTTATTTTTATTTTTATTTTTGTGTTTATTTTATTTTAGTTTTTTTTAGTATACTTTAATTTTTAGTTTCATTTATTTTATTTTATTTTTATTAGTTGTGTTGGAGAGCATGCCTAGATTTAGGGATCAATTGGGTAGATTTGCTAGAATAGAATAAAGAAGATTCACAGTCAGATCTAGATAATTATTTGAGAACCTTTTTGCTACACCATCTATATCTAGCAGACATACCGTGAGTGAGTACGAGAGACCACCTAGGAAGACTCTTGAAGAGTACATCCACCCAACTCGCACAGCTACACCTTCGTGCATCATGTTTCCTCCTAATGCACCATGTATAGACTTTAGGCCTAGAATGATACAGTATCTTCCAAATTTTCACGGGTTAGAGAGCGAGAATCCTTATATGAACAAGTTATAACTACTTTCCATGACCAGTTTGGGACTACCGACACAATTAAACTTAAGTTCTTCCCATTTTCCCTTAAGGATAGAGCTAAGAGCTGGTTGTACTCTTTAAGACCTAGGTCAATAGGATTATGGAGCGAGATGACTCAAGAATTCTTTAATAAACACTTCCCGCACTATAAGACGAATGCCCTGAAAAGACAAATCTCCACCTTCTCCCAGAGAGACAGTGAGACTCTTTATCAAACGTGAGAGAGGTATAAGGAGTTGTTAGCTAGTTGCCCTCACCATTGATATGAGATTTGGCGTTTAGTAAGTTATTTCTATGATGGACTGACCCTTAGGGAGCGCTTTTTTGTTGAGACAATGTGTAATGGTGATTTTATAAGAAAAGACCCTGATGAAGCATTCGAGTATTTAAATGAACTAGCTGAGAAATCTCAGAGTTGGACTGGACCCAATGTCTTATACAACATTGATATGACACACACTTCTTCAAGCAAAAGCCTACACCACTTTAGGGAAGATGATAGTCTTAGGGCACGAGTTGATCTATTGATCAAACAGATAGAAGCCTTAATAACCAAAGATAGCAAGACGATGTATTCAGTAGCCCAGCTAGAATCCCAGAGTGTCGGTATATGGTGAGATGAGAGGGACATATAAAGAACAATGCCATGCATTAGGGACGTACCAAAAGCCTTACACACCTTACTCAGACACCTATAATCCTAGTTGGAGGAACCATCCTAACCTTAGTTGGAAGCAAGAGTCTCACCAGTCGAGTCAAACACCACCACCTAGAGGTTATAGTTCTCCCCAATATCACACACCTGTTGTTCCTAAGACTTCTTTAGAAGATACTTTGCAAGCATTCATAGAAGCCCAGAAAGCAACTGTAGAGGCCCAGAAATCATTTGTGGAGGCCCAAGAAAAAACCAATCAAAGGATTGAGTCATTGATAGCTCAGGTAGCTGAAGACTATAAGGAGATTAGGAGTCAAATTTCTAAATTTACTAATGTCCTGAGTGTGCAAGAACAAGAAAAATTCTCATCTCAGACTCAACCAAATCCACAAGGGTAACACATGGCACAGGTTGATCATGAGATATCCAGTATAAGAGGTATTAATGTCATAATCACTATGAGTGGTAAAGAGGCAGGGATGCAAAATACTTCCAACACTATAGGTGACCCTAAGGATAATATTGCTAACACATCTCAGGTAGAACAAGTGTCACATTTCCCAGTTAGGGTACCCTCTCCTCAAGCACTTAACAATTTTCATGTCGAAAAACAATCACAGTGTGAGGATGAGTGTCATTACTCATACATGCTAGAAACAGTCATGCCAGAATCAGTTTCTCTAAAACCTAAATCAAATCCTCTTGAACTGAAACTGGTCCCAAATAACCAAAAAATGAGGAAAATGAGAGTTCATGCTCAATTAAAGATGATACATGGGAGATTAAAAAGGGGGTTGAACCAACTTGTCCATATATACAGTCCCAAATTTCAGCCACCAGACCTCGGAGGATCAATGGATAAACTGCCACAACTAGTCAAAAATCATGTCCCATGCCTTCATCAGTTCGCTAGATGGAAGCCACCATGAACAATTTAAGTGGTTACGTCTGGCTGACGATGTTAAACTTAGCGATAGCGGGGAGGCAACCCTTACATCTGTATTTATTTCATTTTATTTTATTTATATTATTTACTTTAGTTTTATATTATTGTGTGATAATTGCATGTTTATTTTTTCTGTTTACATTAGTATTTATGCAGGAGTTAGCACAACCTACACAGCCACACAACTAAAGTCTCGCCAGCAGGAACCTGATCAACTTCGCGTCTGGTAGTGTTGTTCCTTAATCCTTTTTCGTTATATTTATCTTACATTGAGGACAATGCAAGTTTGAAGTGTGGGGGTGTGTATGCTTGCGCATGATAATACCTGTCATAAAAATATTTTATTCTTTAAAAAAAATTTGTTTTGTTTTTTTTAGTCTTTGATAGTTAAGCATAAGTCTAATGATGATATTGTTTGTTTTAGGGTGAAATTTTAGAAACGATAAGTCCTTTAATGTAGTTTTATCTGATGATTTGAATAGTTTATCTATGTTAGACTCATAAACACTTAATTAAGGTTTTTAGTAGTGGAAGCCTGAGTAGTTAGCAAGGTGACTAGTTGAAGAAATTACATGTCGATGAATGATCGTTTGCTTAGATGTCTATCTTGATTTGCTTGTGTTATGATGTGTGGTATGATTAAAAATAAAAAAAAGGAAAAAAGTCTTTAATGAAAGAAAATAAACCACCTATAACCGATAAGCGTGAAGCTACCCATGGGCGAGTATTAGGACCACCATGAGGAGAAATGCTACCTTAAAGGGTAGGTGTGTTGAAAAAAGAAAAAAAGAAGAAAATAAAAAAATTCAAAAAGAAAAGCAAAAAAAAAAAGACAAGAAAAGAAAAAGAAAAATCATACCATATTGAGCATATAAAAGTAATTACAGAGCTTAATTGAGATATCTAGGTTGGTTTGACCGATCGATCCCAATTTTTAAACGAAATCATTGAGTTGGCTTACCTAAGAATCAAGTTGTGAATAAACCTTTTCACACACACACACACTCTGAGTCTAGCTTAGATGATTTATTAAAGGACTTGGATTTAAGTTGCAATGAGTACTTTGAAAATTCTCTAGTTTCATTACTAAGCATTCTTTGAGGACAAAAATTATGTGAAACTATTGGGACTATTTAATTTTTGTTTTTGCATGATTGTTTGTCTTTAATGACGTTTGTGGGTTTCGTCGCTGTAAGCCCTCATGAGACTATAACTCGTCCACTAGGGACACCTAGGGTTTTAAGGCTTGTTGCATACGCTAAATACAATCGTGATCCATATGAAAATGGCTTAGATAGTTGTAGAGATTAGATTAAAGTTTTGAATTTAGTTAATTTTGGTTAATTTTATTAATTGAACTAATTTGAGAAATTAGGGTTCTTAACCTAAACCAAAATTGGGGCTTTTCATATATATATATTATATGTTGGTTGTAGGGAGGCACGGAGATGGGCGACCTTGTCCGGGCTCACGGCCCGTAGGGAGTACAGAGTACCCCGCTGAGGACTAAATCGGAGAATAAAGGAGTCGCCACCCAGTGTGAACTGGGAAATGATTTAAGGCCGCACTCACCCCTCGCAAGGGAAGACCTCAAATTATTGGGTTCGGAATGGTCTCTTACTTATGCCAGTTGTAATGAACAGGTTTACGCAATGATATAACCAAGTCTTATGCAGCACATGCAAGATAATTCAAATAACATACAAGTTTACACACATATAAACATAAATGAAAATGAAAGTGAATGTATAATTCCAAAAGTATATTAAACGAGGAAGTACGGTAATGTAAATTATAATAACAGTAAGAACGTTAACAATAAATGCATAATCTATAATAAATAACTGAAGAGACAAAAGTGCATAAAATGTTAAGAAATAGTCTGTCCAGTGTGTGCGTTCGTGTAGCGTTCGAACGGAGTGAGGCAGAATGCATGCGTTCGAGTAGCGTTCGGAAACGTGTTCGAACGTAACTACAAAAATGGCATCTATAATGACATAAACACATGCATGAATGTTTCCCCAAGCGGTACATGGAGTTGTATCCCAAGTACAGACCGCACTACCGTCCATTCGGATCCGGCTACGGAATTTATGTCTAGGTTTCCATCCGATATACCGCAAGGGATAACACGCAATCATTAACACAATGTAGACAGACATGAGAGTACATGCGAAATAATATAACGAAATGTAAATAAAAGTAATGGTGGAATATTAAAATAAAGATAAAATAAATGTGAGATAAAATAATAACGGAATGTCAAAGAAAGATGTGACCAAAAGTTTGGCCGTCTTTAATGTAGGACTTCGCATACCCGGTTGGACGTATTTCATGTCCAATCGGGCATGCCGCTTTCGGAACGAAAAAATAAAATATAGTAAAGGGTGCCTTCAGGTCTTACATTTTAAGTCAATTCTCGGGAGAGCGTTGAGACGTCGCCGGAAGGGTTAATGCTTCGTTATTTTTCTGGTTCACTGATTCAATGTTTTTGCTCACTATTTCGTCATTTCTTGCTCACTGTTTCACTCTTTTGGGCTGCTATTTTCACTAGTTTAGCTGGTTGATTTGGCTACTATTTGGTGATTATTGGGAGACTGTTTTAGGGGTTATTATCGGGACTGTTCCGTTGGTCTTGTTATTTGTTTAATCAGTCAATGTGCTGTTTGTTTGTGGGTTATTTAATCGGTCAAGGGGCTGTATTTGTGCATTGGTGAGACTATTTCTTGGTTTGTTGATTTTTCAGTCAATGCTGCTTTTGTGTACTGTTTTCTTTTCGGCTGAAAGCTATTTTTGTTACTTTATTCGTTGCGGGCAGTGTGATTTCACGTTGATTTTGGGTTGTTTATTGGTCGGTGGGGATGATTGTTTTGTGTTGGTCAGTGGAGGTTGTTAATTTGGCTAAACTTTGTTGTCTGTTTGGCTTGGTTTCACGGGCAGTTTGTTTGGTGGAGGGGGCAACTTACGTTTTTTGGCATGTGTGTAGAAGAGTGTGTGTGTTTAAACTTTATGAGCCGTGTGAATGGTGTCTTCGAAAATGGTCTGTGTGCGGTCTGAATGAGAGAGTGTGTTGCCGTGTGGGTGGCTTTAGTGTGTTTTTCAGTTGCGTGAGGTGGCTTTTTCTCTAGGTGAAGTGTGTGCCATGAGCCTGTGAGAGAAAAGAAGAGAGAGATGAGAGATGAGACGTGTAAGGCTGTGAGTGTTGAATCGGAGAATAGAGTCTGAGTGTTGTTAGGGTTTGATTTTTGGTCGGTGTGTATGTGAGTCCAAGGTTGCCGTGTGTGAGTGTGTGTTGAGAGCCGAGAGCTTTGGTTTATGGTTTTTTGTTTTTGTTTTGTTGAAGCAGAGAGTTTATGTGAAAGAGAAGAGTGAAGAGAGAGGGAATAAATAAGTGAGAGAGAGGGAAGAGAGAGGCCTCCTTCTTGCCGTGAGAAAAAATGAGAGAGAAAAAGGGGTTAGGGTTTTGTGGGCTGTGTGTTCGGTGTATGGTTGAGAGCCGAGTGTGGAGAGAGGGGTCGCGTGAGTCTAAGGAAAAGAGATGGGAGTATTAGGGTTGGGTTTTGGTTTCTTTTTATAGTGGTGTATGCTAGGGTTTTGGATGTGCTTGCTAGGGTTTCTTGTTATTGTGTTTTGTATGTGTGGGCCTGGCGTGCATGGGCTTTCATGGGTTGCAGGGGTTTTGTGCCGAGGTAAATATTTAAAAAAAAAATCGACTAAGCAAACCCGAGGCTAAACAAGTGAGTTTAAATTTGACGAGGTATTAATTTTTTTTAATTTTCCCTTCCGACATCTGTTTCCCGCGACTTCCGCGACTTATCAGATAGTTCCTCCGTTCGAGGCTCATCATTGGGCTTTATGCAAAAATAGAGTGTCTACAGTCTCCCCCACTTTGATGAGGCTTGTGTAGTGTGTGACAATGACGACCCTATCAAATTTATGCATGCATTTTTTACTTACCTGGTTTGTTGGCTGTCGTACTTACCTGTTGCTTTGCGAGATGCTTCGAATTGAGTTGATGTAAGATGATGGTTCATTTCTGAACCGTTACTGATGTAAGATGATGGTTCATTTTCGAACTGTTACTGATGTGAGATGATGGTTCATTTTCGAACCGTTACTGATATTAGATGGTTCATTTCTGAACCGTTACTGATGTGAGATGGTCCATTTCAGAACCGTTACTGATGGAGATGATGGTTCATTTCCAAACCGTTACTGATATGAGGTGATTCATTTCCGAACCGTTACTGATATGAGATGGTGGTTCATTTCCGAACCATTACTAACGTGAGATGGTTTATTTCCAAACCGTTACTGATGTGAGGTGGTTCATTTCTGAACCTTTACTGATGAGAGATGGTCTATTTCTGAACCGTTACTGATGAGAGATGGTTCATTTCTGAACCGTTACTGACGAGAGATGGTTCATTTCCGAACCGTTTCTGACGTGAGATGGTTCATTTCCGAACCGTTACTGATGTGAGGTGGTTTATTTTTGAACCGTTACTGATGTGAGGTGATTCATTTCTGAACCATTACTGATGTGAGATGATGGTTCATTTCTGCACCGTTACTGATGTGAGATGGTTCATTTACGAACCGTTACTGATGTGAGATGGTTCATTTCCGAACCGTTACTGATGTGAGATGGTTCATTTTTGAACCGTTCCTGAATTGAGATGGTTTATTTTTGAACCGTTCCTGAATTGAGATGGTTCATTTTTGAATCGTTCCTGAATTGAGATGGTTCATTTTTTAACCGTTCCTGAATTGAGATGGTTCATTTTTGAACCGTTCCTGAGTTGAGATAGTTCATTTTTGAACCGTTCTTAAATTGAGATAGTTCATTTTTGAACCGTTCCTGAATTGAGATAGTTCATTTTTAAACCGTTCCTGACTTGCTCGTCTTTGCCGCTTTTTCCCTTTTTTCTTCAAAAACCTGCGAACACAAAACAAAAATTATGTGTATATGACGTGTATGCATGGATGTATTTCCTATTCCGATGGGTTTTCTTTGTCCTTTTGGCTCGATGTTATCCTTGGTTAGGCCTTCATTGCCCTCTTTGGTGCCCTTTGCATATAAAAGTCTTTGGTCGCCCCCTGGGCCTGCTTATAGTTTCCTCCTGTCAATTCTACTCTGGTGATTGCTCAGTTTTCTTTGGTCCCATGGCTCAAGATCCCGTTATGTCTCTTATTCGCGAGGTGGTATACTGGTCGTCCCCAGACTTGGTTTAGCTTTCTACTCTCCGCTGCTTGCACTAGGTCAAGGTGGACTACGTGATGTGGCATTCTGTATCAACATACTATATTACAGGCTAGGAAATAGTCTCAATAGTTATACATATTATTGTCCTCAAAGAATGCTCAGTAATGAAACCAAAGAACCTTCAAAACACTCGATACAACTCAAATCCGAGTTTTTCAATAAATGATCTAAGCCAGACTCAAAGTGTGCGTGTGTAAGGGTTCATTCACAGCTTGATTCCCAGGTAAGCTAACTCAATGAATTCGTTTCAAAAATTGGGGTCGATGGGTCAAACCAACCTAGATGTCTCAATTATGCTATGCAATTGCTTTTCTGTGCTCAATATGGTATGATTTTCTTTTTCTTTTCTTGTCTTTTTTTCCCAACACATCTACCCTTTAAGGTAGCATTTCTCCTCATGATGGTCCTAATACTATCACATCAGTAACTTCACGCTTATCGATTATAGGTGGTTTAATATTTTTATTTTTTTATTTTTATTTTTTTTTAGAGACTTTTCTTTTGTTTTCAACCATAACACACATCATAACACAAGCAAATCAAGATAGACATCTAAGCAAACAGTCATTCACCGACCTGTAATTTCTTCAACTTGTCAGTTTTCCAACTACTCAGGTTTTCACTGCTATAAACCTATAATTAAGTGCTTACAAGTCTAACATAGATCAACTACTCAAAGTATCGGATACAAGTACATCAAGAACTTATCGTTTCTAAGATTTTACTCTAAAGCAAAAAATTTCATCATTGGACTTATGCCTAACTATTAAGGACTAAAAACAAACAAATTTTTTTCTTTTCTCTCTTTTTTTGTTTCTCGGCTTCCTATTCCTCGATATCCATGTTTACTAAACCCTTTTTGACAAGTCTTTCTTCTCTAACCCAACAGATATCTATGATGGCTTTTAAGGCACAGGGTTAACATGATACGTGTATGCATGAGATACATGTGGTTATCAAAACATCATATATCCTTCCGACCTTATTCCTCCCACACTCGTGGTAAGTCCATTTCTGTCCTAGGTATGACTTATTTTATGCACCAATGTAGGGTACACAAAATCGTTCTCTCCTACGCTACAAGGGCAAACCTTGGCTACCTCAATCCATTTCCATCGGTAAAAGACAAAGACCGCCCATTTACAATATTGACTAAGCCTATTATGGGGATCGTGCCATTGTATAGAAATGACGAATTGGGCCTTCGGTAATCATGGTCATGAGGATGAACTTGGAAGCATCCAAAAGTATGCAAATATACCGTAACAAGGCGTATCCTTTCTGGATGAAAGCCAGTGTGGATATCGGACTCATGTTTCTGGCATATTTGGATCATGTTTGGACTTTCTAAGCCCATCAAGGTTTTCATACAAGTTGGCCCGTGACCGGTGCTTACACACGCGTATAACGCAAGCGCACGTATCGTTCAAGTAGTATAAAAAATATTGATCCCACGAGGACTTAATACCTAAGCTATTAATTTTATGAGGTCAAATGATTACTAGTATCTAACAGGTTGTTTGATTGATTTGAAATGGTGACGATTCTAAATTTATAAACAAGTAAATAAAATTGTTCGAAAGTAGATTTTAAGAAAATTCAATATTAAAAACTATATATGGTTGTGATTTCTTCAAATATCATTTTAAAGATGAAGTGGTTATTTTATAGTTGGGTAATATATTGATTTATTAACCTGGAACACTAAATTATGTGAAAGCCTCTGTCGATGGTCAGACATAAATACCCAGTTTAACCCAATTGAACCATATGTCTATGTCAACCAAATTATCTGGATTCATTAAGTTTAAGTTCCAATTATGGCTACCCCCGCCCGACAGGTATATGTCTATTCTGTAAGGAAATCTATTAAAGGGTTATCTATCCTCAAGGAAGATCGTGGACTATTGAGTCTAAGGCTGAAACCTAAAATCCATATGTCTAGTTCATTTTAGATTTACCAGATCAATTTTATTAGTGGCCAGTTAATAAAAAGCATTAAGATTAAGACTCAATAAATAAATCTTTATATTTCCCAAACTATAATCTAACCCATTATAAACCAGTGATATTAAAGTCATCACAACCCCAGATAACTAATTTAGTTACAACACATAACTAGGCTAGTAAAAACTTGAAAATAAAAGACATAAAGTAAACATGCGGTAAAGTCAATACTGAAAAGTAAATTACAATAAAATAAAATGCTAAAGTAAAAGGAATTACTTTTACTACAACTAATTTAGATATTTCCCATAATATAATATATAAACTTGTGATAACATTACCAACCAGCCATATAGGAGGTATCCTGATTAAGTCAAATTAAGTCCAACCAGCCATTAAGGCAGAACCAAAATAAACCTGCCATATAGGCGGTAAGAAAATTTAATTACCAACCGACCAATCTGGCGGTATCCTTGATTAGTCAGGTTTAAACCAGATTATAATGAATTACCAACCGACCAATCTGACGGTATCCTTTTTAAGTCAATATTTTAAATAGTGAATATATTATATTTAAGGGAGATTAATCTAAATAGCAATAGTAATAGAATTACCTTTCACCATAGCTGGGGAAGTTACCTCCTCATGGTGAATAGCAAAAACTGTAAAAAGTAAAGAAAGTAAATTACTATTATTACAAAACGTAATTAAAATTTAATTACAAAACTAAAATTAAAAGAAACTAGAAAGAATACTCTCTATTTACATCCAAGAAATGAGAGAGAATGGTATATCTGAAACTGGAATTTCGCGCTCTATTTATAGGCATCAGTAAGGGTCGCGCGTCGCGACGCCTGTTTTGTCGACGTGGCACGCTCTGGTTCGTCGGCTGCAGATTCTGGATAAGGTGATAAGGTGACACGTGGCAAGGTGGTTGGGGCTCAATTATTGTGACACGTGGCTGCTTCTGATTGGTCGGCTCAGATTCTTATCCGCCACGTGTCAGATAAGGATAAGTCAGTCAATAATTGATGCTGATGTGGCGCTGACGTGGCGACACATGGCAATTTGACTGTCGGCACCATAGAATTGCGACACGTGGCATGCTGTGATTGGTTGATGATGACGTGCCGATGACGTGGCTGTTTGACTCGGTCAACTGGTGATGTGGATGATGACGTGGCTGACAGGTGGAGTGACACGTGGCGATGGTGACTGTAGGCACCGTATGATGATGACACGTGGCACAACGCATGTTAGCAGATTCACTGTGATGGTGACACGTGGCACGGTGCACGTTAGTAAAGTCAAAATTTTATCAGATTCTAACTTGTGGACCCGGCGCTCGTTAGCACTGTTCAGCACATGTTAGGCGTCGCGATGCTGAAGGGGTTGGCGTCGCGACGCGTGAAATGACCATTTTGCCTTTTTTTCCAATTTTTACTGTTTTGGTCCAAATTACCTCCAGAATGTCCTGAAACTTTATTTATCTACAAAATAACACAAAACACATCAAAATATTCACAAAACTCAAGAAACTATACAAAATATTAGGTTAAATGAGTGGGAAATAGTGATAGATTTACCACTCATTAGCCCGTTATCAATTTAAAGCATTTAATCAGATTATCGCGAGGTGCAAACTTGTCCCAGTTGAAAAGGCCAAATAGGTTTACACTTTTGCGATAATGTGGCTAAATAACTTCAAATGATAGGGGGCCCAAACACAAAGTGGTCCATCGTCATTTTGAAAACTTTTGGCCCAATCATCATAAGATATAAACTCGTCCCAGTTTAAATGGCCCAACAAGTTCGTATCTTATGACGAGAAGTCCAAATGGATCCAAATGATGATGGTCCCAAACACAAGCATAAGGGGTAGCTTCCATGGGACATACGACTATGGTTCACATGAGGTCTTACAAGGGTATGGACAAAGGCTCCCACCGGCGAAAGGGTTGCCCACAATTAGGTCTCCCCACTCAAGGGTTCAGCGACCAAGTGAGCACACCTCTTATCTACCCTAAGGTACGTGCCAACGAGTGATAATCATCACATAACGATTCACTTCCTTGAGTGAAAGCGACTTCACGATACATGACGCCATTGGGGTAAAAAGGGTATGCAAAATATATGATACTTGGGTAACTAAAGCAAAAACCAAAGACATTACAAGGCATTATTTCAGGGCCAATTCTCTATCCCCAGTGGAATAGCCAGACTGTAGGGAGGCACAGAGATGGGCGACGTTGTCTGGGCTCACGGCCCGTATGGAGTACGGAGTAGCCCGTGGGGGACTAAATCAGAGAATAAAGGAGTCGCCACCCAGTGGGAACTGGGAAATGATTTAAGGCCGCACTCACCCCTCGCAAGGGAAGACCCTAACCCGTTGGGTTCGGAATGGTCCTTTACTTATGCTAGTTGTAATGAACGGGTTTACACAATGATATAACCAAGTCTTATATAGCACATACAATATAATTCAAATAACATAAAAATTAGCATACCCATAAACATTAATAGAAAGAATGGAAGCATATTACATTAAGGAGTACGAGATACTGAAATAAAAATAATAATAAATAATCAAAGGCGGAAAAGCGTCAATGAATAAATAGCAAATAAAGTGAGGTTAATCAGGCTTATGCGAGTATTTCTCGAGCGGTACGTGGAGTTGTATCCCAAGTACAGACCACACTACCGTCCATTTGGATCCGGTTATGGAATTTACGCATGGGTTTCCATCAGATATACCGCAAGGGATAACACGCAATCATTAACACAATGTAGACAGACATGAAAGTACATGCGAAATAATATAACGAAATGTAAATAAAAGTAATGGCGGAATATTAAAATAAAGATAAAATGAATGCGAGATAAAATAAATAACGGAATGTCAAAGAAAGATGTGACTAAAAGTTTGGCCGTCTTTAATGTAAGACTTCGCATACCTGGTTGGACGTATTTCACATCCAACCAGGCATGCCGCGTCCGGAACGATAAAATAAAATATAGTAAATGGTGCCCTCAGGTCTTACCTTTTAAGTCGCTTCTCGATAGCGCGTTGAGATGTCGTCGAAAAGGTTAATGCTTCGCTGTTTTTCTGGTTCACTGATTCAATATTTTTGCTCACTGTTTCGCCGTTTCTTGCTCACTGTTTCACTGTTTTGGGCTATTATTTTCACTGGTTTAGCTGGTTGATTTGGCTACTGTTTGGTGATTATTTGGAGACTATTTTAGGGGTTATTCTCAAGATTGTTCTGTTGGTCTTGTTATTTGTTTAATCGGTCAATGGGCTGTTTGTTTGTGGGTTATTTAATCGGTCAAGGGGCTGTATTTGTGCGTTGGTGAGACTGTTTATTGGTTTGTTGATTTGTCGATCAAGGCTGCTTTTGTGTATTGTTTTGTGTTCAGCTGAAAGCTATTTTTGTTACTTTATTCGTTGCGGGTAATGTGATTTCACGTTGATTTTGGGTTGTTTGTTGGTCGATGGTGATGATTGTTTTGTGGTGTTTGTGTTGGTCGGTGGAGGTTGTTAATTTGGCTCAACTTTGTTGTCTGTTTGGCTTGGTTTCACGAGCAGTTTGTTTGGTGGAGTTGGGCTACTTACGTTTTCTGGCCTGTGTGTAGAAGGGTGTGTGTGTTTAAACTTTGTGAGCCGTGTGCATGGTATCTTCGAAAGTGGTATGTGTGCGGTCTGAATGAGAGAGTTTGTTGCCGTGTGGGTGGTTTTAGTGTGTTTGTCAGTTGCGTGAGGTGGCTTTGTATCTAGGTGAAGTGTGTACTGTGAGAGAAAAGAAGAGAGGTGAGAGAGGAGATGTGTAAGGCTGTGAGTGTTGAATCAGAGAGGAGAGACCGAGTACTGTTAGGGTTTGATTTTTGGTTGGTTTGTGTGTGAGTCCAAGGTTGCCGTGTGTGAGGGTGTGTTGAGAGCTGAGAGCTTTGGTTTAGGGTTTTTTTGATTTTGTTTTGTTGAAGCCGAGAGTTTATGTGAAAGAGAAGAGTGAAGAGAGAGAGAAGAGAGAGGTGATAGAGAGAGGCCTCATTCTTGACGTGAGAAAAAATGAGAGAAGAATGGGCTAGGGTTTTGTGGGCTGTGTGTTCGGTGTATGGTTGAGAGCCGAGTGTGGAGAGAGGGGCTGCGTGAGTCTAAGGAAAAGAGAGGGGAAGATTAGGGTTGGGTTTTGGTTTCTTTATATAGTGGTGTATGCTAGGGTTTTGGATGTGCTTACTAGGGTTTCTTGTTATTTTGTTTTGTGTGTGTGGGCCTGGCGTGCATGGGCTTTCATGGGTTGCAGGGGTTTTAGGCTGAGACAAATATTTAAAACAAAAATCGACTAAGCGAACCTGAGGCTAAACAATTGAGTTTAAATTTGACGAGGTATTAATTTTTTTTAATTTTCCCTTCCGGCATCCGTTTCCCGTGACTTCCGTGACTTATCAGGTAGTGCCACCATACGAGGCTCATCAATGGGCTTTATGTAAAAATACAGTGTCTACATTGGTGTATATAAGATATACAAATCATTTGGTGTTGATTGAAAATTATCTAAACTTATTTTGAACAAATTTGGACCAAATTGATCAAAATCCAAAGTTGTTCGTGTTCTCGACAATTTGAAAGAAATTGGGGATTTTATTGTGATTTGTATTTTGATATATATGATATATATAAATCATTTTGGTAGTGATTTAAAATCACTTCAATTTTTATTTGACAAATTAGCACAAAAATGATCAAAATGTAAACTATTGGGGTCTCACAGTAATTAAGAGAAAAACTAATTTTTGGGAAAAAATCTATTTTTGAGTAATGTGTAATTATAAAAAAATAGTTTATTTTAATTTCTCAAGAAAAATAATTATCGGAAATTGTTTCGGAGTGAAAATACGCGAAAACGGTGAAAAACGGTGTTACCGAGTAACGGCTGTCCAAATAGTGAGTTGGTCACTGTCTAGGCAGCCCACGAACTGTCCAAGTGCTATTGGGGCTGACTTGGGCAACCCCTATATGCATTGGTCAGTTGGTTTGGTCGGAAATGCATTTTATACTATTTTACGGAAAATGTTTTCATAAAAATTTCTCGGTATTTCTATATTATTTATATCGTTATTTGATATCGAATAAAATATGTTTATGTGAAATATGAATGAATTATTAATATTGGATATTGAATAATTTATTCGTAAGTTTAAAAATTTTATATTACGATTTCGCCCGAACCGTGCTTCTTCCGCTGCGCTTACAACAAACCCCAACAAAACTGCATCAGAAACGATTGTCATCTGACAGCCATCTCGGCTACGATCTACACAACTCTACCTTATCCCGAGTAACCACATTTTTTAATATGTCAGCCGGATTCTCATATGTATGGATCTTCACCAGTCTCAGCAGTTGTTGATCCATCATCTCGCTCATCCAATGATAGCGAATATAGATGTGCTTCATCCGAGAATGATACATTGAGTTCGTGCTCAAGTCCAGAGCACTCTGACTGTCACAATGTATCTAATATTCTGTCTACTTGATCCCTAATTCTTGGAGAAAGCATTTTAACCATAATATTTTCTTTTTTTTCTTTTGCTGCTGTAATATATTCAACTTTTGTTGTAGATAATGTAATACACCGATGCAATCTTGACTGTTATGACACAGTTGTTGGTGTTTTAGGCGATGGGCGCAGCGGAAGCACGGTTCGGGTGAAATCGTAATTTAAAACGTTTTCAAATTACTGAATAAATTATTCAATATCTAATATGAATAATTTATTCGTATTTCACCTAAACCTATTTATTCAAAATCAAATAGTGACATAAATAAGGATGAAACTTCGCGAAACTTTTACGAAAACCTTTTTCCACAAAATGACGCAAAATACGTTTTTGACCGATCCGACCACCCGACACTTATGGGGACTTCCCAAGTCAGCCCCAATAGTGTCAGGGCAGTTCATGGGCTGCCCAAACAATGACGAACTCACTATTTGGACAGTCGTCACCCGGTTGACTCAAATTATTCACTATTTAAACTCGAAAACACTTTCCGGAAATTGTTCCAACTCCCAAAACACATCCATTATAATCATATGACATCAAAATTATCACAGAATTTCCAGTTTGGGAAGATATGATCCAGAGCCAAAAATTAGCATTTTCATGCTTTAAATCCAAAATTTCAAGATTAAATCAATTAATCAAAACGCCAATTAAAGTCACCACATATGAACAACCCAAGAACAATTCTTGGTATCATAAGAGTGGTCATAACACACTAGAATAGCAACTCATCAACAATTGATTAAATTGGAAACTAATTACACTAATTAATTCCAAAATACACTTCACACATGCCAACACTTCCAATTCTATCATCCAACACCAAAACCCCCAATTTTAGCAAATAAAGAAAACCCTAAAACTATTTTAGGAACACAACAATAAGAAGAAAAATTTCTAAGCTCAAAAGCATAAAGAATTACCTTTAATTCTCCTTTTCCTAAGCTTTTTTTTTTCTTGTGTTTTCTTCACTTTTTGGCTTGAATCATCAAGCAACACTTGAAACCCATTTCTAAGGTAGCTCTCGGCAATGGAGAAGACAACAAGAGAGAGAAAATAATTTTTTTTCTTTTATTATTTGTGTTGACTGGCTTTGGGAAAAATGGAGGGCATTTTTGTCATTTTCAAATTTAATCCAATTAAATTAAATAAGCTAATATTGGCCAATTAAATTCCCACACATTTAGCTTAATAAATACATGCCATGTTGACCAATAATAATTGGACAAATTCCATAACATTTATGGAAAAAGTTTACAAATTAATAATTCAAATATTAGACAATTAAATATCCAAATAATTAATTAATGTAATTATTATTATATATGTATTTTATTTACAATAAATAACAAATACATATAATTATGACATGTGTCAAAATCTCATTTGACAATTAATTAATATGTATCAAATCAAATTTTGTATCAAATACAAATACATATTAATTATTGTTGACCAAAAATGTCCTTATGCATGTGTTATCGTTCAACCGATTAAACGATTCGAATTAACTCATTTAATTCGATGAAGTATTATGAATAATCCGTATTATTCATATCGCGTTGCCCAAGTTCTCAACGAGTACACTTCATATTGTGGGACTCTCTAAGTTTAGGTTTATCCGTCACGAAATCCAATTTTGTGTCCATAATTCACCCACTCATGAATTATGACGACTACAGGTAATCTCGCTAAACTATACAAGCCGAGGTCATTGCATACATATAATCCATCCGTCACAGGCTATCTATATTATACCTAGGATATAGATGAAAACGTCAAATCTGTTCGATATAATACAGTCGACTTTCAATTTACGATTCTAAATAACACTCGGAATTGATTTCCGAAGTTATACCATGGCCATGGATTTACTAGATCGTAAACACGTGAGGATGCCTATGCCCTGAACACAGGATTGACGGATCCTATCTTGATACGCACTGGATATCATGAGTATCAGTCCACACCCAACGAACAGGCAGAGGTCTGATCATGATTAGATCGTTGACGTGTCTGACATCAAAGTGTGGAGGATAACTCATATATCCCACTATGGTATCTCAAGTCGAAGGACCACTATGCTCGCTCAACTCAAGAAGGTTCATATTGACGTTGGTGTACCATCTATTAGGAAACCTTCAGTGAGTCATTCAGTTTCTTATCAAATAAACACCTACATATCTATATGAGTATTCCGAGACTCATGATTCATTGGGATAAACCCTTGGACCAAGTCACGATATACGACATGTACTGGTCTCAACATATTTTACTAACCAACCCGTGTTAGTAAATCTTGACCAGGAACTTTAGTTAAGGATATACAACTAATAATGCTCTTCCTAATATAAATTACAAATTACGTTGTAACTACGCACTATACTGTAAATACTCGGTTCTTTGTCTAATATACACGTATCACTGAACCAGATTCAGTTTCGATCTAATCGTAATCATATATCTAATCGCAATTAGATCGAATAAGCGTATAAAAGACAAGGGTGCTACAGTTAAAAAAATAATATTATGGAAAATTGAATCACTCGTATTTATGAATCGGACATAAATACGATCCGGATTGGCACTCCGAGCACCAACCATAACAATTTCAAAGATCACAAAGAAACTCGTACTTATGGTTGCTGACTAAATTCTCCATGAATTAGAAATTTGTTCTTAATATCTCAAAGATCACAAAGAACATGTTTCAAGACCCATCTTATGGTCTACAGCGTATAAAAATAACTCGTAATAATTACGATTAAATTGATATCTATAATCGCACATAATACAATATTCATCATGCCATCATCCTATGATGCATAAAATTGACTAGACATTCTAATCAATATCACTTTCGACAAAGGAATCATCTTTTACGAAAGATGAATACTATATTTATAAAGACACATTAACTGTCAAACAGTTATACTAACTGTCATACAGATAGTCTTACTGTGTCCTTTATTAGATCATATCTAATATGCGACTAATGGAAATATCTCACAAGTCTCTTTGTTTTATATCTTATATAAAACTTTATATATCAAATATATCAGAGACAACTCCCACTGCTTTCACGGAGAAAAGAAGACTTAGGATATATAATACTATAAAGAAATTTGTACGCTCACATTGACCATACTGACAAAAACGTATTATCTATACTTCGATAAAACCAGACAATCTGACTGATACAAAATCAGAGAACACGGATTTCAAGAAAGCTTATCTGAGTCTACAATATGCTCCATAAGATGATATATCAAACTATCTTAGCAGAACACAAACTCTAGGGCTATTCTATAATGAACTCTTCGAACAAAGAAATCACGCCGGATCTCTCATTCGATGAAAACACTCAAGAACGCCACTTTTCATTCTTTAGCCAAAATATAGTTTAATATCAACATTAACCAACAGATCTTTAACTATTCAATTAGTGCGACCAGAGAAAGGTATTCTAAGAATCTATAATAGACTACTGAGGATGAGGATAACCTTTCTCATTGTCATACTATAAAGGTCAAACCTTTATTAAGCTCACTTTACTTTTGCTGCGTAAATAATTTTCACATTTTATGAACTATTCATAAGCTTAATCAAGTTCAAAATTTGATCGTATTAAGCAATGAACAATCTTATATCTATGGTTCAAATGTAATTTCCGAAATTGATATCAAATATCGCTCCCACTATAAGTTATAGGATAATTTTCTTCGACAAGAAAACAACAGAATCATTAAGTATCGAATACTTTGTAAATAATTCTGACATCCTATTGAACTTATACGGAAGTTGTTTAAGGGTTATTTCATCTTATTAATTATGTGGTTCCATTTATAGTTTATCATTCTCACATTTGACTTCAATAAGTCAAGTATTTTCTACAATCGTCAACATCTGATGTTACACACCAAGTAATAAAACAATTTTATTACTCGAAATCGTAGAAAAGATACTCTATCAAACAGAATACAATATTCTATTAAATAGAATAAATGATAAACTTTTCACTTGTACCTTCGAGGCGCAAGTACTTTCAATTATATAATAATTATACAAAAGAAAGTTTCAAATCTCAAACCTTTCAAGATTCGAATTTTTTACTATACATATCATATATGTAACTGTAGAAGCGAATGGAACCTTAATTAAAGAGATGAATTAGTGTAACTGGAGCATAACACTAAAAATATTGAAAAACTAATTTGGTAACACTCAATATCAACGAATCAAATCATATAAGATTCGATTACTCCCACTGACCAATTCAATCAAAATGGAATCGTGGAAGTTTAATATTAAGTAAGAATCAAAGTCATTAAATAAATTTAGAACTAAATTGCCTTGAATTCATGTGTTTCATCATATCAAACATCCTTGAACAATTCAAAGACTCACAATGAATTTCAAAATTATAGTTTTGAACACTACAAATAGAATATCTTTGAACCATTCAAAATATTCTATCCACGTTTCATTAGAAGCATATTGAAAGTTCTCGAACCATTCAAGACGTTCAATATATTTTCTTAGAAACTTGCAACTAAGTCATGACAATTCATTAACTAAGTTACGAAGCAAAGAAAACTATACAAGGTAATTTCTAATTCATTAAACTACATACATCCAATGTATTAGTCTAATAAATCTGTGGTCCAATGACGATCATTGGTTAAATGAGATTTAATCGCATCCTGAATATAATATTCATTATATGGACAAGCATATGTGGTGTGAACTCGTATCAAACCATCATTTTCAATACAGAACAAGCATCTAATGCTTATGTGATAAAAAACTCATAAAGCATTGTTCTAAGTTATTTTTTTTACCGAATATTTTCTTAATGTTTATCTTTTCATTAATGACACTACTAGTCATATTAAAATATGCAACAACTGTTTATACAGAACAAGTAACTATCTAATAGTCACAAATTCTGATATCAAATATCAAAACAATTATTACACATTATTTTAATTAACTAGACGAGAGATCTAGTATCCAATACCTATAGTTGTGGTATTGTAAGAATCGATATTCTATATACATAACTGTACACATCTCATTTCTTTAGCTTTATAATTTGCGTTCAATTATTCACAACAATTACAAATAATTGATTAGCAAATTATGTCAAACACGTGACTTCTAAAAGTCATTAAAGCCAAGAGACGTCATTATAAGATAAACAAATACTAAAGGGGTTTTCTTAATGCCAGTCAAGAATCTCGAGACATGAACTAATTCAAGTCGATTCTTACTGCATAAGAAACTATTCTTTCTAGAAAGTTATATCCTAAAGCAAATATCTATTTAGATTACCTAATCATGACTTAGTAACTAAGTCACAAACCATCTTGATTTTCAAGAAAACCGGAACAACAGTTCCCGATAGTTTCAACTAATCTACTAATATCTAAGTCTATTGTCTTTCTAGAACTACGCAACCATAAGTAAAGTCAGAAAATATATATTCAAGTAATATACTATGCAGTGGATTAGAAATGTAAATCCATAAACAATATAGAATAAAGGAAAATGAAATCAGTAAATTCCAAAATATTACACACTCCTTAAGTTATGGATTTTAAACTCAGCAGTGTCTCCCACCACTTTACGTAATACCGTAATCCTCAACGGAGAATGGGAATCCAATAATTAAATCGAATTCCATAGTGAGAGTAGGATCCCATGAATATATTTCGACTCACAGCTTTGGTACTAGATCTCGCCTACATATATTCAATAGGTAGACAACCCATTGTCAATCACTCACCAGTGACTCATAGTTTTGGTCCTGACCGTTTCTCGTTATGACAGCTTTGGCACTTTCACAATGAGGCGTATCAAGGCTTCACTTGTCAATGATAAACTCAAGCTACCGGTGTAGTTCTGACAGCTTTGGCACATTCAGGATTTCCACTTTCACTTGAATTTATCCAGTATCAATATACAACCGGTATGGATAAAATCCCATAACCTACACCCTCATAGCTTTGGCACGATCTCGGATGTAGTTATAGAAAGACACCCATAAACCGTACTGACAAGACGGACCAAGAAACATGTATCCAATATACGTCACTTTACAACCTTATTTAAAGCGGGGATTTTCCTTAGGAAGCTATACTCTACATCTAATGCAGAATTTTAATCTAAATCATTTTCTAAATAATTCTATTCTACCGTAGAAAACATAACATAATTTAACCATTAAATTTTCGTTACATTTTCGTTAACGTAGAATCGAAAAAGTAAAGAAACATATCTAGATTACATGCATGTGCGAACATTAAAATTGGATTATATATCAAATATAAAGCATGAATAATGTAATGGACGAAGCATCAGACCCGCTCTGATACCATTTTTGTGGGGGTTTTGGGCGATGGGCCCAACAGAAGCGCGGTTCGGGCGAAATCGTAATTTAAAACTTTTTCAAATTACCAAAAAATTATTCAATATCTAATATGAATAATTTATTCATATTTCACCTAAAATTATTTATTCAATATCAAATAGTGACATAAATAAGGATGAAACTTCGCGAAACTTTTACGAAAATCGTTTTTCCACAAAATGACGCAAAAAGCGTTTTTGACCGAACCGACCACCCGACACTTATGGGGACTGCCCAGGTAAGCCCCAATAGTGTTAGGGCAGTTCATGGGTGGCCCGAACAGTGAAAAACTCATTGTTTAGATAGTCGTCACCCGGTTGACTCAAAAGTCACCCGGTAACACCGTTTTGGGCCGTTTTAACTTGTTTCAACTCGGAAACATTTTCTAACAATTGTTCCAACTCCCAAACCACATCCATTACATTCATATGACATCAAAATCATCACAAAATTTCCAGTTTAGGCAGATCTGATCCAGAACCAAAAATTACCATTTTCATGCTTTAAATCCAAAATTTCAAGATTAAATCAATTAATCAAAGCACCAATGAAAGTCACCACATATGAACAACCCAAGAAAAATTATAGGCGTCATAAGAGTGGTCATAACTCTATATAATAGCAACTCATCAACAATTGATTAAATTGGAAACTAATTACACTAATTAATTCCAAAATACACTTCACACATGCCAACACTTCCAATTCTATCATCCAACACCAAAATCCCCAATTTCAGCAAATAAATAAAACCCTAAAACTATTTTAGGAATACAAGAATAAGAAACAAAATTTCTAATCTCAAAAGCATAAAAAATTACCTTTAATTCTTCTTTTTCTATGCTTTTTTTCTTGTGTTTTCTTTACTTTTTGGCTTGAATCATCAAGCAACACTAGAAACCCATTTCTAAGGTAGCTCTCGGCAATAGAGAAGACAACAAGAGAGAGAAAACTATTTTTTTTCTTTTAATATTTGTGTTGACCGACTTTGGGAAAAAATGAGGGCATTTTTATCATTTTCAAATTTAATCCAATTAAATTAAATAAGCTTTAATGTTGGCCAATTAAATTCCCACACATTTAGGTTAATAAATAATTGCCATGTTGACCAATAATAATTGGACAAATTTCATAACATTTATGGAAAAAGTTTAAAAATTAATAATTCAAATATTTGACAATTAAATATTCAAATAATTAATTAATGTAATTATTATTATATATGTATTTTATTTACAATAAATAAAAAAATACATATAATTACGACATGTGTTAAAATCTCATTTGACAAATAATTAATATGTAGGGGTGTTCATAGGTCGGGTTTTTTCTAATTTTCAATGACCCGATCGGGTCGGGTCAGTCGACCCGAAACCCGAAAATTTATTAGATGACACGCGCGGGTCAGGTCAGAACGGGTCGGGTCAACATAATATGCAGTAAATATAATATATATGCCCGAAAATTTATTAGATGACACGCGCGGGTCGGGTCAGAAATTGGATTTCGTGACGGATATGCCTGAATCTAGAGAGTCTCACTAATGAAATATACTCGTAGAGCACTAGGGAAACAATTATAAATAATATTGATTATTTATAAAGTCGTTTAAAGGTTAAACGCAAATACATGTGTAAGGACCCGATTGTCATTCCTTAATTTTTGTGTATTTGCTTTTAATACTTGATTAATTCAAATACACATTAATTAATTGTCAAATTGAGATATTTGACTAATATCATAAATGAATATATGTATTTTATATTTAATGTAACTATTATACATATATTTAATATATTTGTATTTAATTAATTAATTAATTAATTAATTGTTAAATGATTAAATTAATTAAAATATAAATATCTTAAGGTTTAGATATTTTTTTAATGACTAAGTTGCCATTGTTGACTTGTTGAAAATTATCATTAAAGTGTAATGATCATTTTATCAACTTGGCTTAATGAAATTCAAATGAAATTGAAATTAATATATCTTGTTTTTGCTATAGCCAAATTCGGCCAAGGTGATTTGGTATCAAGCATATATTTTTTTGTTTCATTTAGGGTTTTTATTAACCTAATACACTTTATCAAACTCCATTAAAACAAAAGCAAAGAAGGTAGAGAGAAAGAAAAGAAAAATCAAAGGAAAGCTTGGAATTTAGTAAGTATTTCCAACCTTCCATTAGAGAGTAAATTGTTCCTCTTATTGTCGGCTTCACTTTGTGATGTTCTTAAGTTTTTCTATTCTTTATTCTTTGTGTTTTTTATGGTTGAAAGTTTGATGAAGGGGTTAAGCATGTATGAAGTTGGAAGGATGTTACTAGTGTAGTAATAAACATTCTTTTCATGGTTTTAGAACCTTGTTGCCATTCTAGAGTTATTGACCCACTCTTAAATAACCTAGAATTGTTCTATAGTTATTTCATTGTGTTGAGACTTGATTTGGATGGAAGAAACATGATTGAAGTATTGGATTTAACCAATTTGGTCTAATTTGTCCAATTTGAAGAAATTGAAATATTAGGGTTTAAGACCACTTCCAAATTTGGGGCTTTTCATTTATATGGTGTATTTGGATGTTTATATGATGCATGTAAAATATTGGGTTGATTGGATTTTTCCTTGATGTGTTTTGAACCATGAAAGTGCAAAATGCACAAACCCCCCTAATGGAGGCTCTCGGCCAAGGCACTCAAAATTGGGATTTTTGTTGCTTTTGGTGTTTTGACATTTGGGACATGTTAAATTCATCTTAGAAATGATTTAGAATCATCCAAAATTGATTTGAACAATTTCGGACTAAAATGAACAAAATGCCAAGTGTAAGGGCAATTCGGTAAATTCACATAAATTTGATTTATTGAATTTGATTTCATAATTTTATTATTGAGTAATTAAATAAATATGTTTATTTAATTAATCCGAGAAAAACTTTTGAAATCGAAAAATTTGATTTTCCACCGTTTCCGCTGCGTTACCGGATTCTGCCCCTAAAAACCCCTACAAAATGGTATCAGAGCGAGTCTGATTATAGGCCCCCTAAAATGATTAGCTTGTTTGATTCAATGTTTAATTTTGATTCAATGTTTAATCATGTTTTTAACTTATACATGCATGTTATAATCTAATTTGATTAGATTTAGGGTGTATGACACTTAGAGGAATATCCCCGCTTAATAAGGTTTTGAAGTAACTAGTATTTGGAATACTTGTTTCTTGGTCCGTCTTGTCAATACGGTTTATAAATATTTTTCCGTGACTACATCCGAGACCGTGCCTCTGCTGTGAGGATGTAGCCGATAGAGATTTATTTATGCCAGATGTATATTAGATACTAGATAAATTCAAGCGAAAGCAGAATCCTGAGCGTGCCCTAACTGTCAGGGTTACGCAAGTAACTTGAGTTTATCATTGACGAGTTCGACCTTGGTACGTCTCCTTGTGGGCCTACCTTAGCAGCGACAATGAGAAACCACCAGGGCCGGAAACCCAGGAGTCACTAGTGAGTGATTGACAATGAGTTGTCTACCTGTGAATATACGTAGGCGAGACCGTGCCTCTGCTGTGAGTCGAAATATATTCATGGGGTCCACTTCCCATTATGAAATTCGATTTAATTATTGAATTCTCGTTTTTCCGTTGGGGATTACGGTATTACGTAAAATAGTGGGAGGCACTGCTAAGTTTAAAATATTTCATAACTTAGGCAGTGTGTATTATTATGGAAATAGCCGCTTGTTTGTTTTCCTTAATCTATATTAGATAGAATTAAACTTTTAATTCACTACATACATATTTTGATATGTTATCTGACTTGACTCTTGGTTGCAGTTATTCTAGAATAGGTTCTAGATACTAATGGACTAGGATATTATTAGATTGGTCTAAACCATTGGGAACTGTTGTTCCGATGTTCTTGAAAAATCAAGATGGTTAATGACTTAGTTTCTAAGTCATGATAGATAATCTAGATAGATATCCCATTTAGGATATAATACTTTAGAGAGAATAGTTTCTTATGCAGTAAGAATTGACTTGAATTAGTTCATGTCTCGAGATTCTTGACTGGCATTAAGAAAGCCCCATTAGGTATTTGTTTATCTAGTAATGACGTTTCTTAGCTTTAATGACCTTTAGAGGCAATGTGTCTGACACAATTTGCTAATCAGTTATTTGCAATTGTTGTGAATAGTTGAATGCAAATAGTAAAGCTAAAGAAAGGAGATACGTATAATTGTGTATAGAAAATATCGATTTTCACAATACAACAACTATAGGTATTGGATACCAGATCTCCCGTCTAGTTATTTAAAATATTAGTTAACGATTGTTTTGATATTTGATATCAGAACTTGCGACTATTGGATAGTTACTTGTTCTTAATAAACAATTGTTATATATATTTTAAATGCAACTAGTAATGTCATTGACGTAGAGATAAACATTAAGAAAAATTATTCGGTAAAATAAATAATTTAGAACGGTGCTTTATGAGTTTAATCACTTAAGCATTAGATGTTTATTCCGTATGGTAAATGATGGTTTGATACGAGATCACACCACTTATCCTTATCCATTTAATGAATATTGTATTCAGGAAGGTGATTAAGATCTCGTTTAACCAATGATTGTCATTGGACCACCAGATTTATTAAACTGATACATTAGATGTATGTAGTTTAATAAATAATAATTGCTTAAGATGGTTTTCTTTATTTCGTAACTTAGTTGATAAATTGTCATAACTTAGTTACGTGTTTCTGAAGGAACACATATTGAACGTCTTGAAATGATCAAGAACTTTCAATCTGTTCTAATGAAACGTAGATTGAACATATTTGACTTGTTCAAATATATTCAATCTGAAATTTTGAAAACGCGATCCTTAAAATTCATAACAAGTATTTGAATTGTTCAAAGATCTTTGATATGATCAAACATATGAATTTAAAGCAATTAGTTCTAAGGTTATTCAGTGAATATGATTCATATTCAATATTATTCTTCCACGATTCCATCTTGATGGAATTGAGTAGTGGGAGTAGTTGAATCTTATATGATTTGATTCGTTTGATATTGAATATTACCGAATTAGTTTCAATACTCTTGGGTTTATGCTCCAGTAACACTAGTTCATCTTTTTTAATTTAGGTTCCATTAATTTCTACAGTTACATATATGATATGTATAGGTAGAAAATCCGAATCTTGAAAAGTTTGAGATTTGAATATTTCTTTTATATAATAGTTATATAATGGAAATTACTTACACCTTGGAGGTATAAGTAAAAGTTTATCATTTATTCTATTTTATAGAATATTGTATTCTATTTAATAAAATATCTTTCCTACGATCCTAAGTAATAAAATTATTTTATTACTTAGTGTGTAACATCAGATGTTAATTATTGTAGAAAACACTTGACTTATTGAAGTCAATTGTGAGAATGATAAACTATAAATGGAACTACGTAATTAATATGATGAAACAACCCTTATACATATTCTATATGAGTTTAATAGGATATCAGAATCATTTACGAGTATTTGATACTTAATGATTCTATTGTTTTCTTAGCAAAGAAAATTATCATATAACTTATAATGGAAGTGATATTTGATATCGATTCTGGAAGTTCACCATTGAACCATAGATCTAAGATTGTTCATAGTTTACTACGATCAAGTTTTGAACTTGATTAAGCTTTCATTATGAATTAGTTCATGATATGCGCTAATTGTTTGCGCAGCGAAAGCAGTGTGAGCTTATTAAAAGTTTGACCTTTACAATATGACAGTGAGAAATGTTATACTCAGCAATCTATTGTAGATTCGGAGAAAGCTTATCTCTAGTCACGCTAATTGAACAATTAAAGATATATTGGTTAATGCTGATATTAAACTGTATATTTTAGCTAAAGAATGCAAAGTGGCGTTTTTGAATGACTTATTCAGATAAAAGATCAGTTGTGATTTCTTCATTTGAAGAGTTCGTTCTGGAATGGCCCTAGAGTTTGTGTTCTGTTGAGATTGCAGTTTAGTATGCTAGCTTATAGAGCCTATTGTAGACTCGGATAAGTCTTCCGGAAATATGTGTTCTCTATTTTTGACATCAGTCAGATCGTCTGATCTTGTCAAAGTATAGAGAATACATATGTGTTTGAAGGATTAGTGGGAGCGTACAAATTACTTTTTAGTGTTATATATCCTAACAACATTATCATTATTATAGTAATAATGAGATGTTTGTGAGGTAAAAGGTTTACCTAAGTATTCTTTACTCCGTGAAAGCAGTGGGAGTAGTCTCTGTTATATTTGATATAAAGTTTTATATAAGATATAAAACTAAGAGACTTGTGAGATACTCATATTATTCGTGCATTAGATGTGATCTAATAAAAGACACAACAATAACTGTTTGACAGTTATTGTGTGTCTTATATATAGTATTCATCTTTCATAAAGGATGATTACTTTTTCGAAAGAGATATTGATTAGAATGTCTAATCAATCTTATGTATCATTTGATGATGACATAATGAATGCTTTATTATGTGCGATTAAAGATATCAATTTAATCGTAATTGTTACGAGTTATTTTGATATCCTATAGACCATAGGATGGATCTTGAAACACGTTCTTTGTGATCTTTGAGATATTAAGAACGAGTTTCTAGTTCATGGAGAATACAGTCTGCAACCATTATGGTCAGATTGGTTTTGAGACTATTATGATGTTAGACAGTCTACGTCATAAAGAGTCACAAAAGATGTAGTGGGAGTGTCACGAATGATTTTACTATTTAGTGGAATTAGATGCAACTTATGAAGTATTGACTTACGAATGCATAGTGACCTTATAAATTAGAAGTTTTATATTGGTGTTGTGCTTACGGTTGTCCTCATAATATTTTGGATTTGATCCATGAATACTTAGACAACTCAGTAGCTGTAGCAGAATACAGATATAGCATCAGTGTCATATTAATGTATAATTTAGATTCTACAAAATATGAATGATGCTGACTATGGGAAACGATGGAGTTTGTTTGACAAACTCAATATGTCATAGCGGACCTACTTATTATTGCCTACCTCTTAAGTGCGAGGTGAGCTTTTGAGAGCCATGAGTATACGATACACATTGAGCTGTGTATATGATACCGTGGATTGGCACAAGAGCAAGTGGGAGAAATTGTTGGGGTTGGTGCTCAGAGCGCCAATCCGGACAGTATTTATGTCTGATTCATGAATATGAACAATCTCTTTTTCCATAATATTACTTATTTATGGTTACACCCTTGTTTTTTATATACGTATTCGATCTGATTACGATTAGATTGAAACTAAATGTGGTTTAGTGATATGTATATATTAGACAAAGGCCCGATAATATATAATGCAGTACACAGTTACAAAGATAGTTTGTAATTGACATTGGGAAGTGTCACTTCTAAATGTATATTATCAAATATAGTTTCTGGTCAAGATTCACTAACACGGGTCGGTTGGTTAAATCTGTTGAGACCATTACATGTCGTATATCGAGACTTGGTCCGATGGTTTATCCCAATGAACCATGAGTCTAGGGAGACTCGTATAGACGTGTAGGTGTTTGTAGTGGATAAACACTGAATGACTCATCGAAGATTCTTAATGGATGGTACACCAACGTCAATAAGAATCTTATCGGGTTGAGTAGCACTTGTGATTCTTCGACTTGAGATACCATTGTGGGCGCATGAGACATCTTCTACACTTAGATGACAGTCACGTCACCGATCTATTAAGATCAAACCTCCGCCTGTTCGTTGGGTGTAGATAGATCCTCAGGGTGTCCTGTGTGTGTCAAGATAGGATCCGTCAGTTCTGTGTATCAGAGCATAGGTAGTCCATATGATTAGCAATCAGATAAAAACCATGGGCCCGTGGTACAATTTAGAAGCTAGTTCTAAATGTTCTTTTTGAGATTGCTAATAGAATAGTCGACTGGATAATCCCTATAGAGATTTGACGTTTACATCTATATCTCTGGGATTTATCCGGATACCTGTGACGGAGGAATTATACATTTGCCATGACCTCGACCTGTATGATTCAGCGAGTTTATCCGTGATCGTCATAATTTACGGGTGGATAAATTATGGACACGAAATTGGATTTCGTGACGAATATGCATGAATCTAGAGAATCTCACTAATGAAATATACTCGTAGAGCACTAGGGCAACAATTATAAATAATATTGATTATTTATAAAGTCGTTTAAAGGTTAAACGCAAAATACATGTGTAAGGACCCGATAGTCATTTCCTTAATTTTTGTGTATTTGCTTTTAATACTTGATTAATTCAAATACACATTAATTAATTGTCAAATTGAGATATTTGACTAATATCATAAATGAATATATGTATTTGATATTTAATGTAAATATTATACATATATTTAATATATTTGTATTTAATTAATTAATTAATTATTTAATTGTTAAATGATTAAATTAATTAAAATATAAATATCTTAAGGTTTAGATATTTGTTTTAATGACTAAGTTGTCATTGTTGAATTGTTGAAAATTATCATTAAAGTGTAATGATCATTTTATCAACTTGGCTTAATGAAATTCAAATGAAATTGAAATTAATATATCTTGTTTTTGCTATAGCCAAATTCAGCCAAGGTGATTTGGTAGCAAGTATATATTGTTTTGTTTCATTTAGGGTTTGCATTAACCTAATACAGTTTATCAAACTCCATTAAAACAAAAGCAAAGAAGGTAGAGAGAAAGAAAAGAAAAATCAAAGGAAAGCTTGGAATTTAGTAAGTATTTCCAACCTTCCATTAGAGAGTAAATTGTTCCTCTTGTTGTGGGCTTCACTTTGTGATGTTCTTAAGTTTTTCTATTCTTTATTCTTTGTGTTTTGATGGATGAAAGTTTGATGAAGGGGTTAAGCATGTATGAAGTTGGAAGGATGTTATTAGTGTAGTAATAAACATTCTTTTCATGGTTTTAGAACCTTGTTGCCATTCTAGAGTTATTGACCCACTATTAAATGACCTAGAATTGTTCTATAGTTATTCCATTGTGTTGAGACTTGATTTGGATGGAAGACACATGATTGAAGTATTGGATTTAACCAATTTGGTCTAATTTGTCCAATTTGAAGAAATTGAAAAATTAGGGTTTAAGACCACTTCCAAATTTGGGGATTTTCATTTATATGGTGTATTTGGATGTGTATATGATGCATGTAAAATATTGGGTTGATTTGATTTTGTCTTGATGTGTTTTGAACCATGAAAGTGCAAAATGCACAAACCCCCCCTAATGGAGGCTCTCAGCCAAGGCACTCAAAATTGGGATTTTTGTTGCTTTTGGTGTTTTGAAATTTGGGACATGTTAAATTCATCTTAGAAATGATTTAGAATCATCCGAAATTGATTTGAACAATTTCGGACTAAAATGAACAAAATGCCAAGTGTAAGGGCAATTCGGTAAATTCACATAAATTTTATTTATTGAATTTTATTTCATAATTTTATTATTGGGTAATTAAATAAATATGTTTATTTAATTAATCCGAGAAAAACTTTTGAAATCTGAAAATTTGATTTTCCACTGTTTACGCTGCGTTACCGGATCCTGTCCCTAAAAACCCCTACATATTATACCTGGGATATAGATGAAAACGTCAAATCTGTTCGGTATAATACAGTCGACTTTCAATTTACGATCTCTAAATAACACTCAGAACTGATTTCTGAAGTTATACCACGGCCATGGATTTACTAGATCATAAACACGTGAGGATGCATATGCCATGAGCATAAGACTGACGGATCTTATCTTGATACGCACTGGATATCATGAGCATCAGTCTACACCCAACGAACAGGCAGACGTCTGATCATGAATAGATCGTTGACGTGACTGCCATCAAAGTGTAGAGGATAACTCATATATCCCACTGTGGTATCTCAAGTCGAAGGACCATTATGCTCGTTCAACTCGAGAAGGTTCCTATTGATGTTGGTGTACCATCTATTAGGAAACCTTCAGTTAGTCGTTCAGTGTCTTATCAAATAAACACCTACATGTCTATACGAGTCTCCTGTGACTCATGGTTCACTGGGATAAACCATTGGACCATGTCACGATTTACGAAATGTACTGGTCTCAGCAGACTTTACTAACCGACCCGTGTTAGTAAATTTTAACCAAGAACTTTATTTAAGGATATACAACTAATAGTGCGCTTCCCAATGTCAATTAAAAACTATGTTGTAACTGTGCACTATACTGTAAATCCTATGGTGTTTGTCCAATATACATGTATCACTGAACCAGATTCAGTTTCAATCTAATCATAATCAGATATCTAATCGAAATTAGATCGAATAAGCGTATAAAAGACAATAGTGCTACCGTTAAAAAAATAATATTATGGAAAATTGAATCGCTCGTATTTCTAAATCGGACATAAATACGATCCGGATTGGCACTCTGAGCACCAACCCTAACAACAGCTCCCTCTGTAAAAGTGTAGAGAATACTTGATGTATATTTTCTACCATCAATGTCTCATACCATATCTGAATCTGTATAGCCTTATAAGATTGGATCAACTCCCTCATAGTACAGACATAACTTCGATGTACCTTTGAGGTACCAGAGAATCCATTTGACTACACCCACTGCTTGAGCAATATCTGGCCTGGTACATACCATAGCATACATTAGGCTTCTAACAGTTGAAGAATATGGTATCGATGACATCTCCTTTATCTCTTTCTTGGATGAGGGGCACGAACGCTTGCTTAGTTTAAAGTGGTGTGCTAGCAGAATGCTGATAGGTTTGGCTTTCTGTATATCGAATCTTCTGATTATCCGTTCATTATAACACTCATGTGAAAGCCACCACATTTTGTTCAGTCTGTCTCGAACTATTTGCATTCCCAAAATCTGTTAAGCTGGTCCAAAATCTTTCATATAAAAAGACTTAGAGAGTTCCTTATTCAGCTGGCTGATCTTCGTTGCTTCTTGTCCAATGATCAACATGTCGTCTACATTTAATAGATAGCAACGAATCTGGATGTAAACACATCGGTCTACTGTAGTTTATTTATAACTTTGACTGAGCATGAATAAGTCAAACTTCTTGCCTTGGTGCTTGCTTGAGGCTGTACAAACTCTTCTTCAACTTGTACTCAAGATTCACTTTTTCTGAAACCTTTTGCCTGATCCATATAGATTTCTTCATTTAGATCACCATGAAGAAATGTTGTCTTAAAATCCACATGTTCAAGCTCTAAGTTCAAAGTGGCTACCAATCCTAGGATAACTCGGATTGAAGCCATTTTTACAACTGATGAAAAATATTCACCAAAGTCGATTCATTTTTCTGTAGGAATCCTTTGAATACTAACCGGACTTTGTGTTTCACCACATTTAGCTGCCATCTTTCTTTATCTTGAGCACCCATTTGTTCTTCAGTGCCTTCATGCCTTACGGGAGCTTGACTATCTCATAAGTATGGTTTTTCTGCAGATATTCCATTCATCCTACATTTGCGTGCAACCATTTTCCTTTGTCTTTAGGAGATATAGCTTCCTTGAAACTTTCTGGCTCCCCCTCGTCAGTAAGTAGAATATAGTCAGATCCTGAGTAGTTGTTTGATGGAATCCGACCTCACTTAGATCTTCGTACTTGAGGTTCACTTGTTTCTAGAGGTCTGTCATCATACATATCTGTGGATAATCCTTAGCCTCTGATGGAGCGGGTTGCAGCTCCCCCTATTCAACACCATCTTCCTAACGCAGCGAAAATATCTTAGGCATCCGGGATCGATCTAGAAATTTTTTTCCGCCCTTCCCTTTGTCCAATCGAATATAAACAACGCCTTTACTGAAATTTCACTTCTGTTTTTTGTAATATTTCAACCTCGGAATAGCACCCGAATGGCCCCCAAACATTGGATCAAATCTTATCCATTTTCGACTAAAAAATATGTCTAGCTCACTATCGAAATAGCCTCTGATTTGCGTCAACTCCAGCAGTGTTTCATGTATGATTTCTCCACCAAGAACCTGTTAGTCTCCAAGACATGCCACAAGATCACTAAGCATGATTAAAGGTATTTTAGGCACTTTGCCTAATAAACTTGATTCGTAGACATCATTTGAATTAGAATCAAATCCGTCCTAGTATCCACTATTCGAAAGTGTGGATACACGAGTCTTGTTAATGTGTCCTAGACAACAATGCCACAAATAAGTCTCAACTGATTAATTCAGTTTGAGCTATTTGTTTGTCATGTTATATGTTTGAGATTTGTTTATATTCAAAATATAAATATTGTTATTCACATCCAATGTGTTTATCTCAATATCATCTTTATAAACAAAACACTTAGTGTTCTAGAATATAAAGGTATACCCGCAACGGGTTAAACTTAGATATAGAGATAATGTTTCTAGTCAAACTAGGTACATTTTAATAGTTTCCTAATTTAGGTACATGCTCTAATGGCAGTTCCAAAACTTAGGTTTCTACAGCCAAAACATCGACTCTCGTCCCATTTCCGACTCATAGGTCGATTTCATCTGAAGCCAGTCTCCTGCTTATCAGCAGATCCCCCACATCAGTATATATATTTATGTACCACATCCAGTATCTAAAATCCAATTTTAAAACCAGCAGTGGACATGTTTATAACAAACATAGCTGAAGTCGGAGCCTTGTCCATCTTCACTTCCTTCATGTCTGCCTTGTCCATATGACAGTCATGCTTCCAGTGACCCTGTTTGCCACAGTTTAGGAAGACATTTTGGGATATGTCCTTTGTCTTCCTAGAAGACAGTGACGAATTTTGTCTTGCCCTTTTCTTCATATCCCTAGAAGCTTTCGGCCAAGCCTTGACCTTCTGGGATGTCGAAGTAAGATGCGTCTTGCGCTTCTTGCCCTTTTGCAAACTCTGGCTCTGTCTCCTTGAGCATAGCCATTAACTCTCCAAGAGTTTTCTATTGCAATTAGTACTTCTAAGATCTAAGAATAGATCTATGAAGATCCTTTAATTTCAACATCATGGTATAAGATCTAATCCTTAGTTTTGACGAAGAAATTAAGGAGTCTTTGCGGCAAGCATAACAAATTGAGCACTAAAGTTATCATCACACTGAGTTTTCTAAGGCTCATGTTCTACTATACGCTCAACTCCGGGCTCAGGCCCGAGAGGTTGCTCTATCAAATAGATTAACTTCTCAACTCCCAGGACTATCATGAGATTCGTATCCCATTTTAGAAAATTATGACTTTAAGGATATTTTCACCTAGGATTATGTTCTTTGACGCTAATCTTTCAGTTATCTTGATTGCTATAGTCCAACTATCCAATCAACGATTTCGGGTACAATCTAATGTAATGATTACTATAGTCTAACTATATAACTAATTACAATTTGATTGGTTAAATTCAAATATATTGATTACTATAATCTAATTATATAATCAACTATAAATGATTGGTAATATTCAAATATATTGATTACTATAATCCAATTATATAATCAACTATAAATGAAGTAGTTTGAATACAGTCCAACTGTTAATTAAAACAACAATTGAATATTAGTCCAACTAATATATTTATAAATAATTAATTAATGACGAAAAATGAAATGAGCGCGTATTGGCAAGTATCTAAACGAAATTACAAATTTAATATTTGCCTCCCACTATTTTTCGGCGAGCCTCTAACCCTCTGTGGAGTACTCGGGAAACCTAGTTTCCTAGTGGGCTAGGATCCCGTTAAATAACACATAATCTTGACTTTGGCCAACAAATTGTATGAAAATTAACTAGGTAGATCTCTAAGATCAATTGGATCTTATCCAATTCCTAGATCTGGTAGGTGGACATCCAAGTCCGAAACATATATCCAATATATGCCAATATATCTGATATATTGCCTAACATTTTCCTCTAAATCAACTAAGCCTTGGCTTTGGCTCAACAAGCTTAATGATTCTAGTTAAGCGTGACCCATTGACAATGGAAAGCTTCGTAATCGAGGCCGATGAACAAGAAGTGACCTTGACTTTGGCCAACAAATCACAACTTGCCCAAGGCGTACGATATGGAACAAAGCCTTCATGATTCAAACACATCCGCGATGGACAAAGGTCTTGACTTTGGCCAACAAACCAGTGCCAATCTTGGATCTTGAGAGAGAATCACTCAATGGAAGGAAATCGCTTAATATTTGTTGAGGGTTTTTCGCGTAAATTGGCAACCAATTTATTATCTTTAATTAGGTCTCATCATACACCCTTAAACATGCATTCTAAAAAAACATAATAAGGCGTGTAATAAAATTAATAATGATATACGGATGGATATATAACAAACTTGTTCCTAGAACAAATCTCTCCATTTCCTCTCTCCCGCTAGCACTATTCATACTTCTACCCAATTACATAATACTTCTAAAGAAACCTCATTTGTATTGAGGGGAATTGGTGAGAAGAGAAATACAATGAGAAAAGAAGTAATAGGCTGGACACGCAGGTCCAATTAAATAAATTCTAAATTTATTACAACAATTTCCAAAATTGCCCTCACCCTTCTAATATCCATCCGATATACATTATTCATACATACATCCATGTATTCACACATAGCATGTTATCAATCAATCTAATCTAATTAATTAATCATTAATTAATGACCATCCAATGTTCAAACAACGATTTGATTCGCACGAGTCCAACTCGTTTAAGAATAAATACTCAAAGTACATATTCTTGAATTATATCGAACTATAATTTTAAATCCAATTTAAGTTATATTTAATATTAATTCATATTTCCAAATTAAATAATTACACTTTCAATAGTGCCTTTTAGACTTGGATTCCAAATCCAATCTTAACGGGTCTCAAAGGCCCAATTAGTATCCAATACTATTCAATTAAAGTCCAATGGGCTTTTAATTAATTCTTTAGGCATGAGCTTTGGCAATTATGGGTCAAACCCAAGATGCCAAGGCCCAATTAGTAATCACCATATGCCAAAAATCAATTTAGGCCCATTAGGCCCAATTAAATTATTTAAAGGCCCAATTGTCATATTTGGACTTTATGGAAATGGTTTTAGGCCCAATTGGATCCAACCAATTAGCTTAAACCAAACTTGGCTCAACCAAGCCCATTAAGCCCAATTACAACAAATCAAATTAATTCATTATTCCAAATTATAAATTAATTCAATTCAAATGTAATTACCATAATTAATTAATTAATCTAATGCTTCCAAAACACTAATTAATTCAATTAATCATGCTCTACATTTCCAATTCATGTCCAACACAAATTGAAGCAAAATCAATCTAATAACATGCATTATGGCTCACGGCAATTAGCAATAAAAACATTCAATTTGATTTCAATCCAATTTAAATCAACATTCATTATTTCTATCATGCCATTTAACACATCCAATTGTTAAAATTCAAAAATTACCATGATACTTCTAGGGTTCATAATTCGGCCAAGGGTTGCAATTTGGGGAAAATTAATCCTATCAATTTTTTCCCAAAATTAAGGATACACAAATCCAATTCATCATCATTCAAACACAACCCATCAACCAATTTAGGAAAATCAAATTCTAAACACAAAAATCCCCAATTAAAGTCATGAACCATAAAATTCCAAATCAAACTTAGGATGGCTCTAGATACCATTGTTAGTCTCCAAGACATGCCACAAGATTACTAAGCATGATTAAAGTGCGAATAATCAAACAGTTTGCGGAAAAAACTTACAATGATTTGGATGATTTCAAGACTTTTCTTTGATTTTAATGGAAGCTCCAAGCTTTGTAAAGTGTTTCCAACACTTGGGTGAGTTTTCCTATCACCTTCTTTAACTCCAAATGTGCTAGCAAGCTTGAAATTTTGAAACAAAATTTCCAAGAGAGAAGCTCCAAGGTTCGGCAATGGTAGGATTTTTGAGAGAGAGAGAGAGTTTTGTGTTTTTGGTTTCCAAAACCTTGAAAAATGCCAAGTCATTCACACTTTGTGTATTTGATTTACCAAATGCAAAAATGCTTTACCAAAAGCAAAACAAGGTTGGTCAAAATTAAGTGGTTTTCCAAAAACCATTTACTTTTGCCAACAACCACCATTAATTAGTGGGCTCCACCTTAGAAATTCAAAATTCAAGATGGCTTGCTCTACACACTTCGGGCTCGGTTCCGTTTAATCCAATTAAACGAATTTTCCGTCGCAACGTAATTAAATCTAATTTAATTAAATAATAATGCCTAGCAAAATTATTACGGAAGTCGCTCGTGAATTAATTCGTTCGCTTGAATTAAAATCCAATTTTAATTCCGCTTTGAAATCCGATTTCATTTAATATATCCAATATATTATTTTAGCCCAAATAAATAAATTAAATAGAAAAATCCAATTTAACTATTAAATTTATTTTACCGATTAATTCCAAATTAATCGCGTTCTCTCTTTTTGACGAATTTAATCCTAGATAAATTCTCGACGCAATTAATCCCAAATTAATTCTTTCTCTATTAATTAATCCCAGATTAATTCTTGCCGTAATTAATCCCAGATTAATTTTCTCTCTCATAATTAATCCTAGATTAATTTTGCTCGAGTCAAATGTCATCGGTGAATCTTTGGGAAGCCACCCAAGAGATCCATGGATATGTTGGCAGTAAATACGGTTATCGGACTATCCGAATACGTGTGTACCCAGTACCACGTCCTTACCGATTTACAATACATGGTTGGCTTCTAGCAAAGCACCGTGCCTACCCAATTCTCTAGAAATATTCTATAAACGAATATGTAATCTTTGCCAGGCGTAGTATACGTAGTATTGCGTATTACGATCCAGTATCGATATCACATGCTAGGCCTAGGGCTGGAATTGTGTCTGCCCCGTACGAAGCATATATCGGATCTCTGGTAACTAGTCTCTATAATCGGATAATCATGACCTAGTCATATTATCCCGATGACTGCAGTATTTAAGAGTACTAGTGCCGTATCCTACGTGATCATCATCTCCATATGACTAAAGTGATACTTCCATCTTGACATCACACCCAATACACTATGATTCTCAATATACCCAGAAGAGGCGTACACAGAACCTGTTAAAGTCCTGGACGATCAAAACCAAAGTATATTGATTGTCGCAAGTATTAGCGATGCAAGTCTCAGGTTAAGACCAAATACACCTACCCTGATTCGGATTCCCATAGACACATAGTCATACTACCAATGGGATTCCGAGGGGTCTATCCAGAGCGAAGCTGTTCCCGTACTATCGGTAAACACAACCTCATATCACACTTGCATAAGTATCCAATACTTAAATATATGAGAACTATGTCGTTATGTTCCCACAACGCGCACAAGTGCAATACTAGTCTATTCTGCATTATTGATATCCAGTCTCGATAATACTACGACTAGGGATATTTAATGATTAAACCTTAGTGGATTAATATTGTCTCATATCTTATTAATCCGGTACTAATCATATGGACTTTTATCATTTATATATCTTGGTAATCTAATTACAAATGATAAAAGAGCAATTTCCTTTGTCACATAGTTTATTTGTACAACAACACCATGTTCTGTACAAATAGTGATGCTATGGGTCATAATTGTCCAACAAAACCAGCCCCACAACACTTTTGAAATACCCATTAATGTTTCCTAATTTTCTTGGATTAAGACCAAATATCCTTGGCATATTTAGAAGATTCGACAACATTTGCCTCACCACAGGGCTTACGAGGATCCACTAGTATGGATTTTTTCATAATATAGTATCTTTTAAATTATAGGAACTCTTCAAAAGATTTTCCATTATCATGGTGGCTTGTCTACGCTCGTTAATACAAGCTCTATGAGTTTCGGCCATATTGAAATAGGTCATCATCCTTAAAAACATGCTATCGGACTGATGTCATTTCCTTCATCCTAACCATCATCGCTGAAACCCTGGCCTCATGATGCTGTCGCTCAGAAGGCTGCCCAAACATGTCTTGTAATAACTCCATCATCAGAGATGTTGTAGTCATATGCACATGCTTTGCAGCAAGAACCTTGGACATCCCAACTAGTAAGTAGCAGCAGACATTCTCATTAACCGCGACCCATTTTTGATAGGCATCGCACATAGCTTGGCCAGTGTTTCTAGTTGGCTTGGGAGGACACTCCTCCGTCAGGACAAACTTAAGGTCTTCACATACCAGAATGGCGTTTATGTTACTTTTTCATTTTACATAATTTTCTCCCGTCAATTTATCATTAGAGAGAATTGTAATTATTGGAGAAACCATGGCTGAAATAAAATAAAGTAAACATGCATTTAAAATTCATTCATCGTATATTAAAATTATCAAATATTTAGGCATAAAATTAAACATGATGCATAAACCATGTGTAATGAATTAGAAACCTAAGAGAATTAATGTGCCACGGAAATCCATCATCCCACAAATAAGTGTCGTCGTAGGGTAGGTCAAGTATTTGCATGATAGATAGAGACAATCTCAATTGATTAATATATACGGAAATAACTCTTATTCCTATATTAGCCAACCATTGTTTGATTTGATCAAGGAATTTTGATTAACATTTAATAATTCCTTCGTGAGTGTAACCCATTATTTCGGAACCCTAAGACTTAACTAGTGAAGTGTCGCCTTAAGGTAGGTCAGTTCATCAGATACATCTAGAGTTTCTATCCTCTCGAAATCCAAACTTGATATTGATCCAAAATGGACACCATCCGTAGGGGGCCAAAATAAAGCCGTCTCGAGATGCCTTTTAGATCTCACATTTTCATACTAACATCGGAGATCACGGGATATATTATCGCATATCCCTCTCCGACTCATTATTTTAAATTTAAGGTTTATATTTAAAATATCTAATATTTTAATTCACTAGTGTCTATAAATTTATACGCGACTAAAACATAATTTTCCTTTACATTAGTGCACTATTAGTGATCTTACAAATTTTAACTCTTAACATTTTAATTCATTAATTTCCATTAGTCTCAACTAATAATTTTACTTAATTAAACTAATTTAATTAAGTTAGGTTTAGTGGCCTAATTTATTTTAACTCATAAAATATTGGTACACTAATAAGTTTAAAATTTAAAATTCAAAAGTGGACAAAATTTTAATTAAATCATTTAATTAATATAAGCGTATTATAACTTTCAATGGTACTTGGAGTTGTATCTCGAGTGTAGATCACACTACCTTCCATTCAGAATCGGCTATGGAATTTACGTCCGGATTTCCATCCGATATACTAATGGAATTCATGATGCACTTATAAAGCCCATAATTTTATAACTTCCAATTTTAAACCATTAAACCAATTAATCTTATTAATTTATTTTAATGCATATCAAAGTCAAATTTAACCCTTTTAAATTTCATAAAATCATATTTTATAATTAGAATTTCTATGCATCTAAAACATGTTATGACATGTGAAAATGCAAGAGTATGCATCATGTGCTATATGACATATTATTCAAATATTTCGAATTAAACATAAAGATAACATAAAAAATCACATTGATCGAGCTTTTATTTTTCCTATACTAATCTAATTTGTACAAAAAATTCCAAGGCATCCATTGGCCTTCAAATCTTTCTCCATGGTGGTGTTGACTCCTTTTGCGGCATTGGCTCTTTAAATTACATAGAATGAAAAATCTTACATAGGAAAATAAAAATACAATATTTGTAAAATTGGCCTTATGGCCTTACATTCCCAAAACCAAAAACAACAAAAATAAAACCTAGAAAAATTTACGATCAATGCAAAAAACATTCATCATATGAATCTATATTAAACATTCATCACATGAATATTAGTATGTGCATACTCATCTCAACATGCATATAATGATTTATATCTTATATAAATAATTAAAACAAAAATTTTAAATGCAAAAGAGAAGGGTTAAGAACACTTTTCAACCTCAATATTGATGCCAATTGTAGGAACCACTTTCATAGCGCAGCAGAAACACCTTAGGTACCCGGGATCAGACTAGAAATTTTTTCTGCCATTCCCTTTGTCCAGCTGAATATAACCAACTCCTTTACTGAAATTTTGATTCTGTTTTTAGAAATATTTCAGCCCTGGAACAGCACCCGAACAACAGATCTAATCTGATCTGTTTGGACTCAAAATACGCTCAGCTCACTACCGAAACAACCCCTGATTTATGTCAACGCCTGCAGCGTTTTAGGTCTGATTTCTCCACCACAAATCAACCCCACAACACTCTTGAAATACCCCTTAATGTTCCCTAACCTGGATTAAGACCAAATTAAACCCAGCCCCGAAACCACCCAACAAGTGGCGGCAATGATCAAAATTCTACTCATTGTCGCATGAATAATAGAAAAAGAGGATGATGATTTAGATTCAATCTCTGAATGGCCTTCCGTGCTATAGCTCACAATCAACAAATGCTAGTGTGGACTACACTTACAAGAAATAAAAATCCCTAAACACTTTTAGAGATTGTACAAGTATATGTCACACACTCAAATATTTTTATTTTTCTTATTTTTTTCAACTTTCGAGAGAAAACCTTAGAACAAGAAGGTGGCTAGGGTTTGAAAAACTCAAATTAGGGTGAAAAAGAAAATAATTTTTCCTGTTATACTTAGGGTTTTAATTATACAAAATAAAATAAAACCATTCCCCCTCCCCTTTGAGAAATTTCGGTCAGCCCTGAATAAAATATGAGAAATTTGTAACATCAAATATTACTTTAATGACAATCTTAAGTTTCCATGTAAAATGTTGTAACATCCAGTTTAGTAATAATATATAAATATATAATTTTTTTATCACCAAATTTATATTTATATATTAAATTATCAAAATAATTTAATATTTACAACCTTTAATACAATAAATGATTATCTCATTATCATTTACTTAATGAATAAAAAATTTATATTAGGCATAATACAAAGTTACATGTGTGACAAAAATATATTATTAATCCAATTATATATATATATATTATATATATATATATATATATATAATATATATATATATATATATTATATATATATGAGTATATTATTAGACTATCTAATTATATTTAATTTACTACAGTATATTGAGTTAGCGGTGACCAAATGGACTTACAGTTTCGAGCTTCAATAATCTCAGAATTTTAATTAAACTCTTAATTAAATATTCTGAATTATTAACTTTAGGTTATTCCACTAAAAATCTAAAGCTGCACTCTCATTGTCGTAGATAGATAAAATAAGCCGAACTACGTCGGTGTTTATCAATATAGTCATTACATCAGATTGGCCTTTCACGAGTATCTCATAATTAGAGGTGGGTCATAATATCTGCTATACCTCTCTAATTATTTTTACCTTAAGTACCATTGATTCTCTAACTAACGATTCATTCATAACCATTATGAATGTTAATCTTTCTATTCATAATAGAAAAATTTGAGCGCTCTAATCGTTCAAGTACTGAATCAACCCTTTAAGGAAGATACTCCTCTATTTCTCTCAAGAAAGAGTGAACTTCATATCTATGTAAAACGTCCCCAGCTACACACCAAACTATATCCCCAAAGTACGTAGTTATTGGTCGGGATTACTACACCAACCTCACATTTGTAAATCAAATGACATAGCCTGCCATGCAGGAGTTCATAGTACACTCAGGATTCTAATCAATCCATATATGACCATATAGTAGATTTAAATGAATTTATTTATTTAACATATATTATAAAAATCTCATTTCTATTTAGGTCCAGTCCTATATGATCACATCATATAAGTTGCCTTCATTCTCATGTCACCACATGGACGATCCCGGATCAAGGTCGCCATACAACTATAGAATGGACCGCAACTATCGATAAAACACAACCAAAGTACCAAATTTGTTTTCTCTCTATAGACTATTTTAGATTATTAATTTCAGACTTAAATTCTCTTGTATATGACAGTCATACACTAAGTCTGAAGGCACATGAGTAATCAAGGGTAAACAAGATAATTTATTATATGTGATATAAAACAAACACTTTGATAAATGAATAATGCATCTTATTATATTACATTACATGAAACTCTAAGGCATATATCCCAACATGTGTCTGAATTTGAATCGGTTTTATTGGCACTGGAATTAGAAGATTTTTTAGGCTTTTCAATGTCTTATATTGTTTGGTCTCCAAGAAACACTACATCTATGCTTCTGATGACCTTCTTTTCCTTTAGATCCCATAACCTGTATCTGAATTCCTCGTCTTCATAGCCTATGAAGATGCATTGAGTAGTCCTTGCATCGAGCTTCTGCTTGAGCTCTTTGGATACGTATGTAAAAGCTAAACAACCGAATGTTCTAAGGTGAGAATATGATGGATTCTTACCAAACCACATTTTCTCCAGAATCTCAAAATTCAAAGGTAGAGATGATGATCTATTGATCAGGTAGCAGGCGGCAAGAACAGCTTCTCTTCAGAATGGCTTTCGTAGCTTAGCTATGCTGATCATGCTTCTGAATTTATCCATAATGGTGCGGTTCATTCTTTCAGTAGCACCATTATGCTGTGAGGTGAGCGGAACAATCCTTTCATATCGAATGTCGTGTCTTCCGCAGTAGGCATCAAACTCTCTAGAAGTATATTCTCCTCCATTATCTGTGTGGAGGCACTTTAGTTTCTTCCTTATTTCACGCTCTATCATAGCATGGAACAGTTTGAAATTATCTAGGACATAATCCTTTGTTTTTAGGAAATACACCCACACCTTCCGAAAAGCATCGTCAATGAAAGTCAGAAAATATTTATTACCGCCTAGTAAATTAACCTCCAAGAGACCACAAACATCATAGTGCACTCGACTGAGCGACTCTGATATTCTCGTAGTAGAGAAATTAAAAGAGACTATGTTATTTACCGAATAGACAGTGATTATAAAGATCTAGAGTAGCATTTTTGGAGATAGTGATTAGATCCTTCTTTGTCAAGGTAGACAACCATTTTCTCACTCATGTGATCGGGTCTCTGGTGCCATAGATTTTGAGAAGCCTCATGTTAAGCTATATTAAGGCTTTTTGCACATATCTTCACATGAGTCTTGTATAAAGTGCCACAAATATGCCCTCGGGAAACGACCATGGCACATTTATCATTCTCCATATGCCATTGCTAAAGTAGCTAGCATAGCCCTGTTTGTCATGGGCTACCCCCGAGAGTAGATTAAGCCAAAGTTCTGGATTATGTCTCACCTCTTTCAGGGTTATTGTATACCATGCATTTGTCAGTATCTGAATATCACCAATTCTCACTATCTGAGAGGAACTGGTATTTCCCGTCTTCACTACTTCAAAGTCTTCTTCTTGGTATGTTGTGAAAAAATCGTTGCGAGGGGTGACATGGTAGGATGCTGCAATATCTACCACCTACTCAACATCTTGAGTTGCGATATGAAGGCATGTCTCTTATTGGATGAAGTAGATAGCTACATCTCCCGAGGCAACTACTAGTGTCTCTGTATCATTTTTCTTCGGCTAGGAATTGTCTTGACCCAACTCTCGTTGTAGCTTTCGGCAATTCTTTTTTAAGTGGCATTCTATGCCACAGTGGTAGCACTTGTAAATAGGTTTTCTTCTGTTTGTGGATTTGACTATACTTTTGCTTCTACCTTTCCCTCTACCTCAATGTTTATCTCGTTGTCTTCCTCGATTCTCCGGGGTTGATGACTTGACCGAAAGTGATGACGTGTCAGATGATTGGACCATATGTGCCGACGTTGCAGATGACTTGATCGGAATTAATGGTGTGTCAGCTGACTGTACCGGAAAAGCTGACGTGTGTGATGACTATACCAGATTTGCTTATGTAGCAGCTGACTGTACCATAATGATGATGTGGTCGATGACTGTGCTGCAAACTGCACTGGATCTGCTAACATGGCTGACACATGTGTCATCTTCAACTACTGGAAGACATGTGGGTCGCTTGGACAAGCTACTAGAAGGCGCGTACGGTGGGTGAAGGGCGCCCCGATCTCCGATTGATCGCCGAAAAATACCATTGTGCTCGTGTTGACGTGAAAATGCTGATTGTATGCTCAAAACTGATTTTTGACAACTTTCTCGAAACTCAAATTTTCCAAATCGAGTTTCATTCTTCTGTTTTACGACCCCCAATGTATAATCAAAGCTACTGATACCACTTTTTGTGATTATTTGATCACTGAAAAGTGTTTATGAAGGAAGTCAAATTATATTACTATAAGAACAAAGTTTACAAGTGTTTGAAACTCTACAAAAAAAATCTCATTCTATACACTCTCTAAGTTTTCTTGTCTTGAATCTTAATATTTTGGGATGATTAAAACTCACAAATGAGCTCTGTATTTATAGCAAAACTCAAATTCAAAATTTCAACAAATAGTGATCCACCTAAAATAATTTGGAAGCTTGCACAATTTTCAAACTTCCACCAAAAATGTTTTGGAAGCTTACAATGCAATCATGCAGTTAGATGTTTCAAATTCTCAGTTAACAAGAGGTCTGCTATTCAAATTACGCGCATATTAATATAATAAATAAATAAATAAAAAACTTTGGTTTTTATTTATGGGTTTATGCTTTAAAAATAACATGCCTGTCAAAATAAAAATAATACGTCAAAATCTTTATATTTCTTTCAAAACCTTTACAGCTGCCCTTAATTTTGGGCCCCATGTGATTTCATGAAATATGGCTCAAAAATTAAAGTTTTAGTCGAAAAAAGACGTGTTTTTTTTTTTTTTTTTTTTTTTTTTTTAAAAGGCATCACATTTGAGCCAAACTTAAAAGACAAATGTTTGGTGAAAAAATAAACAATAGATGACAATTGGTCTTATACATAAAGGCCCTAATTCTGGGCTGCGTTTTAGGGTTCCCACTTCTGCTATCAATTTAATTTTTGTTTTGTGTATGGGCGGCACTCATAAAGCACAATGTTCACCATATTAGTGTCCAGTAGTTTTCTTACAGCTGCTGATACATAGTAGAAGCTATTTCATCAACAAGAATTTGAATTTGTGTAGAAATAGTAATCTTGTCAATAGAGAATTTGAATGTGTAGCAATCCTTGAGAGGAAATGTTTTGTTACTTTTGCTTCCACTGCCTCTCTTATTTTGGTATCCAGTGTAGTCTTTTTTCAAGAACTCGACTTTCTCTTTCCAAATAAGGCCTGATTTTCCACCAAGCTCCTTCAAATTCCATTGATTATATGGGTGATCATCCCTGTGTGTTATATGCACTTCTCCATCTTCATTAAGCATCTCCCTTGCACTTTTGAAGAATCCTTTTACTAGATTCTTATGCCTTCTATTTATTTCAATTATGGCAGTCAAAAACAAAAGTACAATGATATATCTATATATACTAAGAACGGTACAATCAGCTACAAAGAATAAATAATGTTAAAGGAAATTTTATTATGGATATAATATTAAGGAAATAATATTATATTATGGAATCAATTTTCAAGATAGAATTTCTAGTATTTTAGGATTTGTGATTTTATTATATTTCTCTATTATATGAAAATTTCTTATTTTCATTATTATTTTCATAATAATATTTCCATAATAATATTTCCTTAACAACTATAATTAAATATGGAAGGTAGGTAGTTGGAGTTTTTTTTTTTTTTTTTTTTTTTATAAATATTTGTTGTTTTATATTATTGTTTTATGTTGACATATCGAAGTTTAACCTAATGACATTCGAACGATCATTGGATGGGCATTCGAAAAAAAATTGTGGATGTTTGAATGAAAATTTTAGTTGATCGAATGGATGGCGTGCGAACAAGATTTGAACGTTTCATCCAGGGGCATTCTTGTTCGAATGTATCTTCGAGTTCGTTCAAACTAAAAACATCAAGTCTTCGCGTTTGAATCTCGTTCGAACAAAAATACAATTTCTAGAATTGAAATGAATAGTTGTTTAAGTGAAAGAATACATTCTAAATAATAAGACAAAACTTTATATAATGTCTTTTGACTATGAGAAGATAATTTTTTCATTTGAATTACAAATCTAAAGTTTTATCTGGTTTTAAATGGTGTCTCTCCACTAATACATAAAACCTATCAAAATGCTTATGAGTAAGCATTTTGAGGCACAAAATCAAGCATGGTCCACTTCGTGTTAGTGGTTGTTATTGAATGATTCGGATACTCCTCCGTGAGTAGTTCGAAATGGTATATTCATATGCTTAAAAGAATGCTTGGGTGAATGAGAAATTGTTACTCAAAGTTCACCCATTGGTCTTGGAAAATAAAGAGAATAAAGCTTGTCCCACATGGGAAAACTATTAGAGAGAAGTTGTGCATATATATGATTGCTCATATGTAGATGAGTAAGAGTTATAAGGATAGAGGCTCTCTCTACGTGCGCGCGCAGGGGGGTGTGCAAATCAAAATCCAAACAGGCTTGGCTCGTGTGCACCCGCGCGTCCTGCGTACACCAATGCCGGACCAAATTGTGCGGGCCCGGCCCAGCCAATTTTTGCAAGTCTCTTTATTTTTCCAAGCCTTTTGAAGTTTCATAACAGTTAATTTAATTCTATTAAATTAATTTGGGGGTTACAAGAAATGGAAGGTCTCCCACTCATGTGATTAATTGGCATGTTCACGTTCTTTATAAGGCAGCAGTGTTCACTTTCGTTTTTGACAGAAAAAATAGATAAAAACACAACACACAGTTCCTCTCGGTTTCTCTTTGTTTTATTTTGAAAAGTTCAAACACTTTTGTGGTTCGTTGGATACGCGTTTGGTGGTGCCCTTACTCGTTCGTTTTCCGTTGCATCCTGGGAAACAATCGTCTCACATTCTACTGCACCTTTGGTAGGGGACGAATTTGTTTTAAGGAGATTGTTGACATCAACAAGCCTCAGAATAGTGAAGCATTGGCTCGGTGCGGTTCCTTTCAAAGTCGTTCAGAGGTACAAAGTCGTTGGCGTCACGTCAGAGGCTCATCGTCAGAGGCTCAACTTCAGCAGACATTCAGAGGCAGAGGCACAAAGCTTCCAGGGTCTGATTTTACTCTCAAGGGTCAGCTGTAGACGCATCTCCAAGGTCTGCCGTCGGACGCATCAGGGTCTGCCGTCAGACGTATCAGGGTCTGCCATGAGACGCGTCAGGGTCTGTCGTTAGGGTCTGATTCACTCGTCAGGGTCTGATTCGCTCGTTGGGTCTGATTCACTCTTTGGGTCTGCTTCAGGGTCTGCTGTGTGGGTCTGCTCTGTGGGTCTGATCTCAGGGTCTGCTGGGCTGAGATTAAGCCAAATTCGGATTTTCCCAATTACCAATAAATATTTGTAATAACAGTCTTAAAATAAATTCGACTATGTGGCTATGGAAATCAGTCCAAACACAGTAGATCCAAATATGGCGGCCCCTTCGGCTGGCCAGAATGTTGTGGCAGCCCTTGTGGGTGGCCAAATTACAGTGGCAGCCACTTCGGCTGGCCAACATGCTACAGCCTCTGGGCTTAATTTGGCAGCCTATGTGGCTGGCCAAGGTGTTGCTGCCTCTGTGGCTAAACAACATGTTGGACATGTGAGCCATGTCAATCCTGTTGCGGAAAAACCTGAAGAATTCAGTGGTCAGAATTTCAAACGGTGGCAAAAGAAAATGTTTTTCTACTTGACCACGTTGAACCTTGCGAGGTTCCTAAAGGAAGATGCTCATGTACCCACGGAGGGTGAGATTGATATCCAAGTGATCAGTGCGATCGATGCTTGGAAACATTCTGAATTCCTATGTAGGAATTATGTGCTGAATGGGCTAAGTGATTCCTTATACAGTGTGTACGCCGGAATGAAAACATCAAAAGGGCTTTGGGAATCTTTAGATCGAAAATATAAAACTGAGGATGCCGGTACTAAGAAATTTGTCGTAGGCCGTTTCCTAGATTTTAAAATGGTTGATTCCAAAACTGTGTTAAGCCAAGTACAAGAACTGCAGATTATTCTAGCAGAAATTCATACTGAGGGGATGAGTTTAAGTGAAACCTTCCAAGTAGCCTCGATAATTGAGAAACTACCACCTGGTTGGAAAGATTTCAAGAATTATCTAAAGCATAAGCGAAAAGAAATGAACATTGAAGACTTGGTTCTTAAGCTGAGAATTGAGGAAGATAACCGAGTATCTGACAAGAGAGGAATCTATCATGAGGCCAAGGCAAATGTTGTTGAACATGGCCATAAGAACAAGAACCTCAAGAACAAAGGGTCAAAGATGGGCCCTAAAGGAGGAGTTTCCAAGAAATCAAAATTTCAAGGAAGATGTTTCAATTGTGACAAAATGGGTCACAAGTCTTCTGAGTGCAGACTGCCGAAGAAGAAAAAGAACCAAGAGGCTAATGTGATGGAACACATGACTCAAGATGTTTCAGACATGAACCTTTCTGCTGTGGTTTCTGAGGTGAATCTGGTGGGTTCAAACCCAAGAGAGTGGTGGATTGATACTGGTGCCACTCGACATGTGTGCTCGGACAAGAGCATGTTTTCTTTTTTTGAGCCTGTTGGTAATGGGGAAAAAATATACATGGGAAATTCAGCAACATCTGAGATTGAAGGTCAAGGAAAGGTGATTCTGAAGATGACCTCTGGGAAAGAGTTGACTTTGAACAATGTTCTGTATGTACCTGAAATACGGAAAAATCTTGTGTCTGGATCGCTTCTGAACAAGCATGGATTCTGGATGGTGTTCGAGTCTGATAAAGTAGTTTTGACTAAAAATGGGATGTATGTGGGAAAAGAGTATGTAACTGATGGGCTCTTTAAGCTCAATGTAATGGTTGTTAAACCCAAGAATATTAATAAAGCTAGTTCTTCTGCTTATATTGTTGAGTACTTTAATCTATGGCATGGTAAATTAGGACATGTTAATTTTAATTCATTGCGGAAATTAATTAACATGAATCACATTCCCAATTTTAAAATTGATAACAGACATAAGTGTGATACTTGTGTTGAGGCAAAACTAACTAGATCATCTTTTCATAGTATTGAAAGAAACTTTGAACCACTTGATCTCATTCATACCGATGTATGTGATTTTAATTCAATACAATCGAGAGGCGGTAATAAATATTTTATTACCTTTATTGATGATTTCACAAGATTTTGCTATGTGTATTTGATGAAAAGTAAGGACGAAGCTATAGAGAAATTTGTTCTCTATAAGAATGAAGTTGAGAACCAACTGAATAAAAGAATTAAGGAGTTAAGAAGTGATCGTGGTGGTAAGTATGTTTTTCCTTTTGAATCACTTTGTGAACAAAATGGAATCATACATCAAACCACAGCTCCTTATTCACCTCAATCCAATGGGATTGCAGAACGAAAGAATCGTACCTTGAAAGAGATGATGAACACTATGTTAATCAGCTCTGGCTTACCTCAGAATATGTGGGGAGAAGCTGTTTTATCAGCTAATTACCTTTTAAATAAGGTACCACGGAAAGAAGCAGGGAAAACTCCTTATGAAATGTGGAAAGGAAGAGTACCTTCCTATAAATTCCTACGAGTGTGGGGGTGTCTTGCCAAGGTTGTCATTCATCCACCTAAGAAGGTGAAGATAGGACCAAAAACTGTTGATTGCATTTTCATAGGATATGCACATAACAGTAATGTTTATCGATTTCTTGTATATGAGTCTAATATACCAGATATTCACAAGAATACGATAATGGAGTCGAGGAATGCATCCTTTTTCGAATACGTTTTTCCCTGTAAAACTAAGTCGAATTCAAATGTGCACAAACGGGCACATGAGACTATCATTGAAGATAGTCAGGACCAAGAACACATAAATTTTCCAGAGGATCAACAAGTTATTGAACTTGAACCAATACGTAGCAAAAGAGCTAGAACCGAAAAATCATTTGGTCCAGATTTTCTTACATTTTTGCTAGAGAATGATCCTCAAAGCTATAACGAAGCTGTAAGGTCAGCTGATGGTGCCTTGTGGAAAGATGCCATCAATAGTGAAATTGAATCCATCTTACAAAATCACACCTGGGAGTTAGTAAATCTTCCTCCAGGATGTAAACCTTTAGGGTCCAAGTGGATTTTCAAAAAGAAAATAAAGGCAGATGGATCAATTGACAAGTACAAAGCAAGACTTGTAATTAAAGGTTACAGACAACGTGAAGGTCTTGATTACTTTGATACTTATTCTCCTGTAACGAGAATAAATTCCATAAGGATGATACTAGCTATTGCAGCTTTGCGCAATCTTGAGGTACATCAGATGGATGTGAAAATAGCCTTTCTGAATGGAGTTTTAGATGAAGAAATCTACATGGAACAACCTGAAGGCTTTATAGCTCCAGGACAAGAAAAGAAAGTCTGTAAGTTAGTTAAATCTTTGTATGGATTGAAACAAGCTCCAAAACAGTGGCATAAAAAGTTTGATGACACCATGTTGGCAAATGGTTTCAAAATCAATGAATGTGATAAATGTATTTATGTCAGAGAGGCAGAAGTTGGCTATGTCATTTTATATCTCTATGTTGATGACATATTGATTGTCGGAAGTAATGTTAAAATAGTGAAATCTACCAAGAATATGCTGAAATCTAAGTTTGACATGAAAGACATGGGTCTAGCAGATGTCATTATGGGAATAAAGATCTCGAGAAGTCCAGATGGACTTATTCTTGATCAGTCACACTATGTGGACAAGATTCTTGGTAAATTCAACAATGATGATTCTGATGTGGCTAGAACTCCTTTAGATGTGAGTTTACATCTATCAAAGAATAAGGGAGATGGTATATCCCAAGTAGAATACTCTAGAGTTATCGGGAGTTTGATGTACTTATCGAGTTGTACGAGGCCTAATATAGCCTGTACAGTAAACAAGCTCAGCAGATATACGAGTAATCCAGGGGTTGATCACTGGAAAGTAATAGTAAGAGTACTCAGGTACTTACGTTTTACTCGTAATTATGGGTTGCACTATCATAGATATCCGGCTGTAGTAGAAGGATATAGTGATGCTAATTGGATATCTGACATGAAAGACTCAAAGTCTACCAGTGGCTATGTGTTTACACTAGCAGGTGCAGCTATATCATGGAAATCCTCCAAACAGACTGTGATAGCCAGATCTACAATGGAATCAGAATTCATTGCATTAGATAAGTGTGCTGAAGAAGCAGAAAAATGGCTTCGAAATTTTCTAGAGGATATTCCAAGTTGGCCTAAGCCAGTGCCAGCAATTGCATTCATTGCGATAGTCAATATGCAATTGGAAGGGAACATAACAATATGTATAATGGTAAGTCTAGACATATTCGTCGTAAACACAATATCGTTAGACAATTACTCTCTACTGGAGTTATTTCGATTGACTATGTAAAGTCAAATGATAACATTGCGGATCCGCTAACCAAAAGGTTAAACAGAGAGTTAGTTGTGAAATCATCGAGGGGAATGGGACTAAAGCCCATTAGATAAATGTTTATTACGAAGGAAAACCCAACCTTGTTGACTGGAGATCCCAAGATCTAGGTTCAATGGGACAACCTACTCGTAAAAGACATAATTGGTTCACTGTGGGAGTTACCCTCTAGTTCATTCCTATGGTGAAATGAAACAGTGATGCTCGTATGGATAGAGGTTAAGCAAAGGCTTTTAATGATTCTTATGCGTCGGGAATCCGAGCAGAATATTACGAGATACTCTTAAATAATAAATCACCTATATGAGAGAGAAGTGAGGTCGCTTCAAAGGGAATTGTACGGGGCTCAATTCTTAGAAACTCTCGCAGAACCAGGTTGATGTTCATGGCCAAAATGAACATATTAATGAGAACTCAGATGTGTTAGGTAAAACATATGTGTGATATATGTTTTCCATTTACATGAACGACAGTACAGTTCAATGACATCGCGTCCACTGTCAGCCAGTAAATGAGATATATTTTCACAAGGGAAGGTTCAAAGGCTGAGACCTACCTATTATATGCAGGTGTTGAACCGTTGAACTCTTCTAGGTCAAAATAAAATGTTTTATAAAATATTTTTATTTGACGTTTTTCGCTAATTTCATTCATGTGGGGGATTGTTGGAAAATGCTTATGAGTAAGCATTTTGAGGCACAAATTCAAGCATGGTCCACTTTGTGTTAGTGGTTGTTATTGAATGATTCGGATACTCCTCCGTGAGTAGTTCGAAATGGTATATTCATATGCTTAAAATGGTGCTTGGTTGAATGAGAAATTGTTGCTCAAAGTTCACCCATTGGTCTTGGAAAATAAAGAGAATAAAGCTTGTCCCACATGGGAAAGCTATTAGAGAGATGTTGTGCTTATATATGATTGCTCATATGTAGATGGGTAAGAGTTATAAGGATAGAGGCTCTCTCTACGTGCGCGCGCAGTGGAGGTGCAAATCAAAATCCAAACAGGCTTGACTCGTGTGCACCCGCGCGTCCTGCGTACACGAATGCCAGACCAAATTGTGCGGGCCCGGCCCAGCCAATTTTTGCAAGTCTCTTTATTTTTCCAAGCCTTTTGAAGTTTCATAACAGTTAATTTAATTCTATTAAATTAATTTGGGGGTTACAAGCAATGGAAGATCTCCCACTCATGTGATTAATTGGCATGTTCACGTTCTTTATAAGGCAGCAGTGTTCACTTTCGTTTTTGACCGAAAAAATAGATAAAAACACAACACACAGTTCCTCTCGGTTTCTCTTTGTTTTATTTTGAAGAGTTCAAACACTTTTGTGGTTCGTTGGATACGAGTTTGGTGGTGCCCTTACTTGTTCGTTTTCTGTTGCATCCTGGGAAACAATCGTCTCACGTTCTACTGCACCTTCGGTAGGGGACGAATTTGTTTTAAGGAGATTGTTGACATCAACAAGCCTCGGAATAGTGAAGCAGTGGCTCGGTGTGGTTCCTTTCAAAGTCGTTCAGAGGTACAAAGTCGTTGGCGTCACGTCAGAGGCTCGACTTCAGCAGACATTCAGAGGCAGAGGCACAAAGCTTCCAGGGTCTGATTTTACTCTCCAGGGTCAGCTGTAGACGCATCTCCAGGGTCTGTCGTCAGACGCATCAGGGTCTGCCGTCAGACGCATCAGGGTCTGCCGTCAGGGTCTGATTCGCTCGTTGGGTCTTTTTCAGGGTCTGCTGCGTAGGTCTGCTCTGTGGGTCTGATCTCATGGTCTGCTGGGCTGAGATTAAGCCAAATTCGGATTTTCCCAATTACCAATAAATATTTGTAATATTTGTAATAACAAATTCTCCCTCTCTCTATATATATGTGTGTGCTTCTTCTTGTTGTATTGTAAGAGAATGTTTCCTTATAAATCCCTGTGATTTCACGGTCACTACCTGAGGACGGAAACATTTCTTGAAAGATAATATACAATGTGCCTGGGAGAATTATCTATATTCAATCAACAAAGAGGATGTAGCCCCGACTAACCCTTGAAAAAATTTCTTAAGGTCTAGATAAGAAATTATGTTATCTTTGAAAGAAAATTTCTTTTAATCCTACAAAGATAAATACTGTTTGTAATTGGTCTTTAGTGAAATTTTTTGTAACCTAAAAATTAAATATATAAACACCTAATCGTTTTTACGTAAGTACCATCAGGAACGAGTAAAGTATCAATAGTAAGACCTTACATCTTAACTAAATTATTTTGCCAAGATAAGTTAAAACCCATGAAGAGAATTATTATTAAAAATAAAAATAAAAAGAGAGAATCTACAATATGCTTAATGAGAAGAGCTAAAATTAGCCTAAGCTGGGATATGGAATGTACCAGTCTCATTAAGAACTTAATCAGTAAATTGTGGTAAAATCCAAGAAAAGAAAGAGTACCGAACTCCAACCATACTATCTGTAAAAGCGAAAATGAGCATAATCCCATGATATTTGACAAAACTAATTGAAAATCCTCTGATCTTTAAAAATTAAACAAGAAAACTTTGTCTTCCAAAAATACTCTCTCTCAGTAAAGTTATCAAGTAGGAATGGCAATCGAAACGTCATGCCCCAACCGAGTCTCATTTTGTCTCATCCCGATTACTGTTCGAGATGAAGAAATCATCCCGAATCCCTATCGATATTTTGATTTGGGATAAAAAAAAATATCCCGAATTCCGGATCAAAAGGTGTGCGATCCTGAATCACAACCGTGATTCGGGACTTTTTAGGGTAAATTTGAGATTCGGGACCAAAAAAGTCCCAAATTCCGGCCCAATTTTTTATTCGAGGCGATATATCGACCTGAATTTTGATCGAAATTTTCATTCATGACGAAAAATTATCCTGAATTCCGGACCAAATGAGACAGGATCCTGATTGAGATTTTGAGATTTTCTACCAACCCTACTATCATGATGGTTTTGTTATAACAATAGGGGATTTTTTTCAGTTTTTAAACATCATAGGGTTTCGATTAATTTGGTCAAATGTCTCAATAACAATAAAACATATAAAAGAGAGAACCAAAGAAAACATTCAAAGGAGAGCCACCGCAAAGGAATGGATTTTGTTTTTTTTTGTTTGTTTTTTTGTTTTTTTTTGTTTTGTTTTGTTTTGTTTTGTTTTTTTTTTACCTAATGACAATCCAAAACATATATGAAGACCCGTATTTGAGAGTTTATAAACATGTACGCATCTAAAAGGAAAGGGCAACAAGTGATTCATAGCTTATGCTTACTTGATGACGTTTTTGGCACATTCATGAAAGGGAAGACAGAAACCTGCATGAGGGAAATTAAAGATGATAATATCAAACTTCATTTGAGATAGAGTTGGATGTCGATTCATATCATGCACATTAACTCCATGCAACACCAAGCACCCTTTGCTCTTCAACAATTCCAAATTTGCTTCACTAGTGCAATGCTTTTTCTTCAAGTTACCTATGAGACCAAAACCAAAATTAACAAACACAACAAAGATATCAAATAAATTCATAGAGAATTATGCATAAACCTTTTACGTACGTTTAGAGTCAAGGGATGTAGCAACCATGTTGATGGCAGAACCAAAAGCAGTAGCTAAACAAGCAGAAAATGAGAAATCTCCTTCACCAACAAGCAATATCTTTTGTTTGTTGTTGTAGTGCTCCATCCATTTCAATTCCTTACTCTTTTTTCTGCACATGTTGTTTTATTTCTTCTTTCTTTCACTCTTTATTTTTTACTATTTCTTAATTTCTGAAACTGATTAAAACATTGCTATTAAAACTTGAATAGTGATTGATTTGGAGGGATATTATTCATTACTTGATTGTTACTTTATGACTTTATTCCTTGCCGACAATAAAGAAATATTATTGATGTGGGGTTGAAGCTTTCTAATTTTTCTTGACATCCATAAGTAATTCCTTCAAGTTAAGTAACGGATCCTAGACGATAGTTCGAATCCAATATCTTTTCACTTTCAATGTAAGGATATCATTTCCTTTTCCTTATTGTTACTTTATGACTTTATTCCTTGTTAAATCAGAACAACGTTGTTATTTCATTAAAAAAAAAAAAAAGGATACTACCGACAAATGTTTTACATTTTTTGGACACATTCTCCATTTAAATTGATACAAAGTGGTAGTTCGAACCGTGATTGTCGCAATGGGAACGAAATGCCAATGCACAATTATTCTTAATTAAGATAAATATATAATCCTTTATTTTTCATTTTTTTTTTTATCCGTTATAATAATAAATAATTAACATATAACTAATAACGAAATGCCAATGCACAATTATTTTTGTCGGTATTAGTAATAAATAAATTTAAAATGTTGGTGGAAATGAACCTTCGCAAATGCATGGCACCACAAATTAAAGCCACATGTAGCGATAAATATTTCATCCGTAAAATTACTGATGGAAAATCCGTCGGTATTAGATCAATAGAAAAATTCTCGATAAAAAATCCCAAAATTTCATTGGCGAATATTTTCATAAGAAATGCTTCACTACTTTTCAGTTGTGGTTTTTATTATAACCATTCATATTCTGTTTCATCTGTAATTTGATAATTTGTTGTAGTGCTTGCACTCTGTGTCAAAATTTACCTAAAGTAATTACAAGTTATTTTAGACAAAATTTGATACTTTTCTAGTGAAAATAGCGTTTTTGATATCAAAAATATCAACAATGAAAAATGTACTGAATGAATACTCATTCGATATAGAATTATAGTTAAGTTGTGATTATAAATTAAATTAAAATTTAATTAAATAAATAAATTTTTATATTTACCATTTCTCTTAATTAGTTTAAAATTAAAATTATGCTGAATGAGTATATCTATTACTGCAAAAATATTTTGATAAGGGAATCGAGCTTTCTATTTTTTCTGAGCATCCAAAAGTAATTCCTTCAAGTTGACGGCTTGGCTCCTAGGTAATAGTTGACATGCAATCTCTTTTCATTTTCAATATAAGTGTTTGCACAATTTTCCGTCAAAGAGCGTGTAAGGTTCAAACCTCATGAGACACAGTCCTAGCAAGGGGTGTTTGATTAAGTGAATAAGCCTCCAAGGGGCACAAGCACACAAATTACAGTCCTAAGATTACAAAGCTACGAAATCAAAATAAAATGCTCATAATGAGTCTTCATTTGTTCTTTTTTTCTTCTTCCCATGTTTGAGCTCTTTATAGTGAGCCTCTATTAACCGCCTGGACGGTTTCGCTTTTGTCGGTCCATAACTTCCCACGTTTCATGCTGGTTACCGATGGACCATGCGTCTATTTGTTGAGTTCTTGTAACTGCTGGTTCTTGCTTCTAACTGTTGAGTTCTGCGTGAAAAATGTCATATCGTGGGTGGTTGTGGCCTAACTGCTAGGTCGTGGGATCGACTGCAACGCATGGTAATCGTCATGGCCGCTATTCCTTTCGTCGTCCTGATTGCAAAATCGTTCTATTGTGTGGTAACTGTTGTAGGATACAGACATGGACGACGCATGCTGTCCCGGGCTCGCGGCCCGGTCGTGAGAACGGAATAGCCCTCGGGGGAACTAAACCGGAGAAATAACATGGAGTCACCACCCGGTGTGAACCGGGAAAATGATTTAAGGCCGCACTCACCCCTCGCAAGGGAAGACCTCAAACCATTGGGTTCGGAATGGTCCCTTACTTATGCCACTTGTAATGAAAGGATTTGTGCAATAATCTGACCAAGCTTAAGCAACATATATTTCCAAGGATAATCTACTCCTAAGTTCGCATGTATAAAATAAATCATCATAATGGCAAACATACGATATCATACAATAATCTCATGAACATGTTGAATCATCAAACACGAAAAAAAAATAACAACCTAAACATAAACGTAAATTGAACGCCTATTACGAAAGAAGATAACCAAATCATGCATAGAGGAATAACGTACTAACGGCTAAATCATGCTTAAGAAACAAGTAACATTCTAACGACCTAATCATGCTTTAAGAAACAAGTAACATACTAACGACCTAATCATGCTTGAACACAATCTCACGAACACATCAAATAGATAAATGCGGGAATACAAATAGATGATAACAGTAAAAGTGTCAATAATGGAATGATATTATTAATTACATAATGCAAGAGAAATCACCCAAGAAACAATCATGCATGAGACCCGATGAAAAGGAATCGGTTCACTGTATGTGCGTTCGTGTAGCATTTGAAAATGCGTTCGAACGGTAGACAGAAGGTTCGCGTTCGTATAGCGTTCGAGAACGCGTTCGAACGGGACAAGACCTGATGTATGATAAAACAAAACGCATACGCGTTCGAGTGGCGTTATAAAACGCATTAGAACGGACTGAGATATAATGCATACGTTCGTGTACCGTTCGGAAACGCGTTCGAACGAGATTACCAAAATGGCATCTGAAACGATAAAAACACATGCATAGATTGAACAAATACACAATATAGGACCTCGTGTGCCCAATTGAACACATCTCACATTCAATCGAGTGCACCTCTTCCGGCGCGGCAAACATCGTGGTAAAGGTAGCCTTTAGGCATTTTCCTAGAATAGAGGACCTTTAATCCACCCTAGTTAGCCCATGCGCACTAGAATGCAATGCATGCGTAAATAAAGCAATGATATGCAAAGGGTAAATGACATAATAAAAGGCTCGGCAAAACATCGTGGTAAAGGTAGCCTTCAGACATTTCCCTCGAATAGAGGACCTTTAATCCACCCTAGTTAGCCCATGTGCACTAGAATGCAATGCATACGTGAATAAAGCAATGATATGCAAAAGGTAAATGACATAATAAAAGGCGCGGCAAAACATCGTGGTAAAGGTAGCCTTCAGGCATTTCCCTCGAATAGAGGACCTTTAGTCCACCCTAGTTAGCCCATGCGTATTATATTACAATGAATACAAATGAATGAGACGATAATGTGGAACTCCGTATGTCCGATTAAACATATCTCACATTCAATCAAACATACTTCGTCCGGCGCGGCAAAACATCGTGGTAAAGGTAGCCTTCAGGCATTTCACTCGAATAGAGGACCTTTAGTCCACCCTAGTTAGCCCATGCGCATTATATTACAATGAATACAAATGAATGAGACGATAATGTGGAACTCCGTATGTCCGATTAAACATATCTCATATTCAATCAAACATACTTTGTCCGGCGCGGCAAAACATCGTGGTAAATGTTACCTTTAGGCATTTCCCTCGAATAGAGGACCTTTAATCCACCCTAGTTAGCCCATGCGCATTATGTCACAATGCATAGAAAGTAAAGACAACAATATAGAACTTCGTATACTCGATTAAACATATCTCACATTCAATCAAACATACTTCGTCTGGCGCGACAAAGTATTGTCGTAAAGGTAGCCTTTTAGACTTTTCTTCCCTCAAATAGAGAACCTTTAGACCAACATACTAAGCACATGCGCACTATATCATCAATACATAAGCAAGTAACGTGCGGAAAGTAAAAGACGGAAAAAAAATGCGAATAATAGACGAACAAGATACAAAAAGCAAAGTGAAACATATGTCGTTTGCTCAAGTGGTACGTGGAGTTGTTTCCCAAGTACAGACCGCACTACCGTCCATTCGGATTCGGCTACGGAATTTACGTCTGGGTTTCCATTCTATATACCACAAGAGACGACACATTTTCCCATCCATTCAAAGGCCACAACATGCATCAACAAGCGACTCTCATGCGAAGAAAATAAATAAAACAATTAAAAGATGAATGAAAATAAATAAGAAAAGTGCCCTCAGGTCTAACCTTTTAAATCGTCTCTCGGAAGTACGGTACACGTCGTCGGAAGGGTTGATGCTCCGCAGCTCCTCTGGTTCACTGGTTCACGTCTTTCCTCGCTGTTTCACCGCTTGGGCTACTGTTTTCACTCCGTTTCACTGCTGTTTCTGCTCGCTGTTTTCTCTGTTTTTGTTCACTGTTTTGGTTGTATTTTGGGGCATATTTTGGGAATATTTTGGGGTTATTTTTGGTTACATAGAGGGCTGTTTCGGGGATGGTTTAAGGCAGTGTGGGGCTGTGATTCTGAGGTAGTTTGAGGCAGTTTTGATGGACAGTTTGTGCGTGGATTTGGGGACTATTTGAAGGGCTGTGTGGCGTGAATTTAGAAGGCTGTTTTAAGGGCTTCTACGTGGTTACGTGGTCAGGGAAGTGAGTGCTTGCTGGTCAGGGACGTGAATGGCGTGGACATGGGCTTGTTACGTGGTTACGTGGTCAGGGAAGTGAGTGTGTTGCTGTTGACTGCTTATGCGTGAGTGTGTTGTTGAATGAAGGCTGAAGCGTGAAGTTTTGTGAAGAGAGGGGTTGTATTGGCGATGTGGGAGAGGTAGTTTGTCGCTTGTGTGAGGGCTGATCGTGGGTTCTTTATTTGTTAGTGGAGGCACATTTTTTGGCACATGGAGGGCTGCTTGTGCGTTGGCTTTGTGGGCAGTTATGAGGGTTGTTTTGTTGTCTATTTGTGTTTGGCTTGTGGCCGTGTAGAAAGATGCAAGGGAGAAGATGGCATAGGTCTTAGGGTTGTTATTTCGTGGCTTGTTTCACGTGGAGCTGCATGGAGAAGAGGGCATTTGGTGGATTGTTTATTTGGTCAGAGAAGGTTTTGCTTTGTGGTTCAATGGCTTTTGTTATTGGTTTTTGTGAGTTGCTTCCTTTGTTTTTATGTGTGCGTCAGTTCAGTGGAGGTGTCGAGTACTTTAGTGTTTTATCATGGTGTGAGGTGATAGAGAGAAGTGAGAGAGCTGAGCCTGATGATGGGAGAAGTGTCTAGGGTTTGTTATTTGGTGTTTTTGCCGTGAGTCCTCTAGGGTTTGTGGTGGTGGTTTGTGTTTTATTTTATAGTGGTGTATTAGGGTTATGCAAGGGTTTTGAAAAGGAAACAAATCAAGTAAATTATGTGTGTATTTAATTAATTTGAAAAGGGAAATAAATTATGTAATTTTGGTGGGGAATATCTTTAAATTGGTGAGTGATTTATGTAAATTATGAAGTGATTTATTTAAATTAGGAATTTAATTTAATTAGATTTTAATGGGATTTAATTTCAATTTAATTGGTTTTAATTTAATTTAATTTAATTTGTGACATTTATTTTAAATGTTTTAATTGGATTGGGCTTGGGTGAGATGGGCTTGGTGTGTGTCTTAGTGATGTGTGGGCTTGGTATGTGGTTTGTGGGGGTTTAGGCCAAGGGTGTGTTTTTAAAACGGAAGTCCAACCAGCGAACCCAAAGCTAAACAAGCGAATAAAATCTAACAAAGTACTGATTTCCGACTTTTCCCTTCCGACGTCCGTTTCCCGCGACTTCCGCGACTTAAAAGGTAGTGCCTCCAAATGAGACTCATCATCGGGACTTACATGCAAAAATATCGTGCCTACAGTCGCCCCCACTATGATGGGACTTGTGCACTGTGTGACAATGACAACCCTATCAAAGTTCATGCAATGAATTCTTACTTACCTGGCTCGCTAGCTGCCCCCCTGACTTGCCTGTTGCTTCGAACTGAGTTGATCTGGTGGTCCATTTTCGAACTGTGCTCCATTTTTGGAGTGCCATTTTTGACATCTATTGTGTGTGCCCCATTTTAGAGCGTCATTTTCGGCATCTGTTGTATGTGCCCCATTTTAGAGCGTCATTTTCGGCATCTGTTGTGTGTGCCCCATTTTAGAGCGCCATTTTTGGCATATGTTGTGTGTGCCCCATTTTGAAGCGCCATTTTCGGCATCTTTTGTGTGTGCCCCATTTTAGAGCGCCATTTTCTGCATCTATTGTGTGTGCCCCATTTTAGAGCGCCATTTTCGGCATCTGTTGTGTGTGCCCCATTTTGGAGCGCCATTTTCGGCATCTGTTGTGTGTGCCCCATTTTAGAGCGCCATTTTCGGCATCTGGTTTGTGTGCCCTATTTTAGAGCGCCATTTTCGGCCTTTGTTGTGGTAGCGGTCCATTTCCGAACCGTGATGTGGATCATTTTTGAACCGTTACTTGATGAGGTGGTCTTTGCCGCTACAATCCTGCGAATACAAAACAAAAATTATATGTATGTATGGATGCATGATGCTGATGTGGGCCTCGCCCCCAAACCGATATCGATGTGGGCCTCGCCCCTAAACTGACATTGATGTGGGCCTCACCCTCAAAATGATACTGATATAGGCCTCGCCCCCAAACTGATGCGGATGTGGACTTCGCCCCTAAACTGATACAGAAGTGGGCCTCGCTCCCAGACTGATACTGATATGGGCCTCGCCCCAAACTGATACTGATATGGGCCTCGCCCCCAGACTGATACTGATATGGGTCTCGCCCCAAACTGATACTGATATGGGTCTCGCCCCCAGACTGATGCTGATATGGGCCTCGCCCCATACTGATACTGATATGAACCTCGCCTTCAGACTGATACTGATATGGGCCTCGCCCCCAAACTGATACTGATGTGGGCCTCGCCCCCAGACTAATACTAATATCGGCACCGCCCCAACTGATACTGATATGGGTCTCGCCCCCAGACTGATGCTGATATGGGCCTCGCCCCATACTGATACTGATATGAACCTCGCCTTCAGACTGATACTGATATGGGCCTCACCCCAAACTGATACTGATGTGGGCCTCGCCCCCAGACTAATACTAATATCGGCACCGCCCCAAACTGATACTGATATAGGTCTCGCCCCCAGACTGATGCTGATATGGGCCTCGCCCCCAAACTGATGTGGGTGTGGGCCTCGCCCCTAAACTGATACTGATGTGGACCTCGCCCCCAAACTGATACTGATATGGGCCTCGCCCCATACTGATGCTGATATGGGCCTCGCCCCAAACTGATACTGATATGGGCCTCGCCCCCAAACTGATGTGGATGTGGGCTTCACCCCTAAACGGATACTGATGTGGGCCTCGCCCCCAGACTGATATTGATATGGGCCTCGCCCCAAACTGATACTGATATGGGCCTCGCCCCCAGACTGATACTGATATGGGCATTCCCCAAACTAATACTGATGTGGGACTCACCCCCAGACTGATACTGATGTGGGCCTCAACCCTGTGATTCATTCCTGAAAACTGCTGACACTGTACTATTATTGCTTCTAGTTGGCTTGCATTTGACGCTTTCTCTTTTTCTTTATTGAAACATGTGAATACAAACAAAACAAAACAAAACACAACAAAACAAAAGAATGCAAGTGCGTTAGGTGTATGCATGCATTCGTGAATGAGTTTCCTATTCCGTTGGGTTAGGTATTCTGTCAGGTGACTGCTCGGTTTTCTCTTCTTCAAGCAAAGTATTGCTTCAATCTGTCTACGTTGATCGGCTCAGTGAACTTATTCCCTTCTAAATCTGACAGTCTCACTGCCCCATTTCTCAATTTCTGAATGGCTATCATGTCTTTCTGCTTGCTTCTTCCGAGGATTCCCCATGTTCTAAACATCGCTGAGTATCATAGTACCAGGGTTGAATGCTTTTGCCAAATATAATCATGTTGTAGGTTGAAAGGAAGAGACTCAGGCAAGTAAGCGAAATGAACGTCTTTATTATCAACAAGAAAAGGTTCGAAAAAGTAGACAAAATCAATGTCTTTATTAAAAATGCAATATCAAATAAACTAGGAGGAACAACTTCATCATTCGCAGCATTGCCTTCTTCTTCGGCCTATGGTTCTCCACTGCTATCTTTCCCTATCCCCATGGAAGAAACTGGGTGGTTGAGAATTTGGAGGACAAAGTTTTCGGGCAGGCCGGAGTTGATCATGTAGGTAGGCGGTGGGACGGAGTGATAGTTCGGTAGGGGGTTTCGGTGTGTGTTGGGTTGTTCTTTCTCAGGACCGGGTATTTTATAGGTATCAATGAGGTTTTGGATTTCATGCCTAAGGCGGGTGCAGTTGTCAGTTTCATGACCTCTCCTCTGATGGAAGTGACAATACAGGCTTAGGTCAAGGTTGGGTGGTATAGGATCTGGAAGTGGTTTAGGCTCTAAGGGTTTTAGGAGTCCTTGTCCCTTCAACTTCTCAAACATCTTAGATAAAGGCTTCCCCAGGTTTGAGAAATATCGGTTCCTAACGGCAGCAACCTCGGCAGTAGCGGGCTTAGTCTCAGAGGGCCCCCCGGAAGTCCTTATAATTTGGCCATAAAACTTCTGATTCTCGGCTTCCTCCTCCTCGATATCCATGACAGTCTCCCTCAACTGTCGAAAATCAGCAATCAGTGAAGTCATCCTCCTCAGCTTACCATAAATAGAGGGCTTGGTGCCCTTGATGATCATTTTGATCTGGTCCTTCTCCGAAGGACGAGTCTGCATTTTCAGAAGTTGGCTCCTCCAACGATCTACATACTCTTTAAAACTTTCCTCCGGCTTCTGCTTGGTATTCTCCAAGTCACGGAGTGACAAGTCAATCTCCAAATCTGTAACATACTGCTTTAGAAAAGCATCTGCCAATGTTCTCCAATCTTTCTTAACCTTTCTTTCAAGGCTATGGTACCACACTACGGGTGCCCCCTCAAGCGACATCCCAAACATCTTCTAAACTTGGCGCTGTGACACGCCCACTGAACTCATAACTGAGACATATTGCCGGAGATGGACCCTCGAGTCCCCGTTCCCATTGAATTTGGCTATGTCGGGCATTTTAAACTGAGCCGATAGCTGCTCCTCAAAGGTCATCGCCTTATAGTCCAACAAGTCTTCATGTTTACCCCTCATCTTGCGGGTAACCGATTCTACCTGATCACGGAGTTTCTGTAATTCAGCTTGAGACCCGGCTATTCTCCCTACGACATTCTCGGCCATATCATCATCAAAAGTGGGGATGTCATCCCCCAACCCATTCGGAGGCTCCTCACGCCTCACATTCTCATAATTTCCCCCAGCACTGGGCACAGCCATACTAGCCACAGCAGTAGCCAAGGTTTGTAATTGTTCAGTAATCTTGGTGATACCATTCTCCAGTTGATCCATGCGAGATACCTCATTTTCTGATCCACTCATATTTGTTATTGGCCTCTTAGTGAGTCTTCCCTAACCCAACGGGAATCTATGATATTTCTTTAAAATACTCAATCAGCATGTATGCGTGCAATGCATGTAATATATAAGCCCATAAAAAATTTCATACTAGTTGGCCCATTATCATTTTAAAGTGTTCAATCACGCTATTGCGCGGTGCAAACTTATCCCAATTGAAAAGGCCCAACAGGTTTACACCTTGCGATAACATGGCTAAACGATTTCAAATGATGAGAGGCCCTAAACATAAAATGGCCCATCGGTATTTTAGAAGCTCTTATCCCAATTGTAAAAGGACATGAACTCGTCCCATTTTAAATGGCCCAACAAGTTCACATCTTTGGACAAGAAGTCCAACTGGATCCAAATGACGATGGTCCAAAACACAAACATAAGTAAATAATTTCTACTAGTTCTACGACTAAGGTTCACATGTGGGTTTACGGGAGTGCGGACAAAGGCTCTCGCTGACGAAGGATTGCCCACAACTATGACTCCCCACTCAAGGGTTCGAGCGACCAATTGAGCGCACCATTTTTATACACTAAGGTACGTGCCAACGAGTTATGGTGTGTGACTGACTGTCAAATGGATTTCCCGTTGTAGATTCCACAGAGGGAGGGTGGAGCGAACTCTCTTAAATACCCAAGCCTCTTAGGCTTTTATCGCTTGGTGACAGGAATAAACAATGAGTCCTCCAAATTAGTCCATCACAGTAAGCTACGAGTAAATGATTATCTAGGTGCCTTCACAACTTTTCCTTATAGAAAGGTAGTGAGTGAAGGAAGACACCAAACCATCACCTAGCCTTAATAATGCCTTTGATTAAACCACCTCAACCCACAATAGACACGGTTAACTTAAAGTACCAATCACAAATATTACAAGACATTATTTCGGGGCCGATTCTCTGTCCCCAGTGGAGTCGCCAGACTGTAGGACACAGACGTGGAAGACGCATGTTGTCCTGGGCTCGCGGCCCGGTCGGGAGTACGGAATAGCCCGCGGGGGAACTAAACCAGAGAAATAACATGGAGTTGCCACCCGGTGTGAACCGGGAAAATGATTTATGGCCGCACTCAGCCGTCGCAAGGGAAGACCTCAAACCGTTGGGTTCTGAATGGTCCCTTACTTATGCCACTTGTAATGAAATGATTTGCGCAATAATCTGACCAAGCTTAAGCAACATATATTTCCAAGGAAAATCTACTCCTAAGTTCGCATGTATAAAATAAATCATCATAATGGCAAACATACGATATCACACAATAATCTCATGAACATGTTGAATCATCAAACACGAAAAAATAAATAACAACCTAAACATAAACATAAATTGAACGCCTATTGCGAAAGAAGATAACCAAATCATACATAGAGGAATAACGTACTAACGGCTAAATCATGCTTAAGAAACAAGTAACATTCTAACAACCTAATCATGCTTTAAGAAACAAGTAACATACTAACGACCTAATCATGCTTGAACACAATCTCACGAACACATCAAATAGATAAATGCGGGAATACAAATAGATGATAACAGTAAAAGTGTCAATAGTGGAATGATATGATTAATTACAAAATGCAAGAGAAATCACCCAAGAAACAATCATGCATGAGACGCGATGAAAAGGAATCGGTTCACTATATGTGCTTTCGTGTATCGTTTGAAAATGCGTTTGTATGGTAGACAGAAGGTTCACGTTCGTATAGCGTTCGAGAATGCGTTCGAAAGACACAAGACCTGATGCATGATAAAACAAAACGCATGCGCATTCGAGTGGCATTTGTAAATGCGTTCGAACGGACTGAGATATAATGCATACGTTCGTGTAGCGTTCAGAAACACGTTCGAACGAGATTACCAAAATGGCATCAAAAATGATAAAAATACATGCATGGATTGAACAAATACACAATATAGGACCTCGTGTGCCCAAATGAACACATCTCACATTCAATCGAGTGAGCCTCGTCCGGTGCGGCAAACATCGTGGTAAAGGTATCCTTTAGGCATTTCCCTCGAATAGAGGACCTTTAATCCACCCTAGTTAGCCCATGCGCACTAGAATGCAATGCATGCGTAAATAAAGAAATGATATACAAAGGGTAAATGACATAATAAAAGGCGCGGCAAAACATCATGGTAAAGGTAGCCTTCAGACATTTCCCTTGAATAAAGGACCTTCAGTCCACCCTAGTTAGCCCATGCGCACTAGAATACAATGAATGCGTGAATAAAGCAATGATATGAAAAGGGTAAATGACATAATAAAAGGCGCGGTAAAACATCGTGGTAAAGGTAGCCTTCAAGCATTTCCCCCGAATAGAGGACCTTTAGTCCACCCTAGTTAGCCCATGTGTATTATATTACAATGCATACAAATGAATGAGACGATAATGTAGAACTCCCTATGTCCGATTAAACATATCTCACATTCAATCAGACATACTTCGTCCGGCGCGGAAAAATATCGTGGTAAAGGTTGCCTTTAGGCATTTCCCTCGAATAAATGACCTTTAATCCACCCTAGTTAGCCCATGCGCATTATGTCACAATGCATAGAAAGTAAAGACAACAATATAGAACTTTGTATACTTGATTAAACATATCTCACATTCAATCAAACATATTTCGTCCGGCGTGACAAAGTATTGTCGTAAAGGTAGCCTTTTAGACTTTTCTTCCCTCAAATTGAGAACCTTTAGACCAACATATTAAGTCCATGCGCACTATATCATCAATACATAAGCAAGTAACGTGCGGAAAGTAAAATATGGAATAAAAAATGCGAATAATAGACGAACAAGATACAAAAAACAAAGTGAAACATATGCCGTTTGCTCAAGCGGTACGTGGAGTTGTTTCCCAAGTACAGACCGCACTACCGTTGTGGGACACAGAAACTGGGCGACGCATGCTGTTCCAAGCTCACGGCTTGGTCGAGAGTACGGAGTAGCCACGGGGGACTAAACCGGAGAATAATGGAGTCGCCACCCATTGTGAACCGGGAAAATGAGATTTAAGGCCGCACTCACCCTCGCAAAGGAAGACCTCAAACCGTTGGGTTCGGAATGGTCCCTTACTTATGCCACTTGTAATGAAAGGATTTATGTAATAATTTATTCAGGCTTAAGTAACACTTATTTCCAAGAGACGAAAAATAAATAAACCAAAGCAACACAAAATGAAAGAGGGTGCCGTTTACTCAAGCGGTACGTGGAGTGTATCCTGAGTACAGATCATACTACCGTCCATTCGGAATCGGCTATGAAATTTATGTCCGGGTTTCCATCCGATATACCGCGAGAGTTGACACATCTCTCATTTTATTCCAAAGCCACAACATACAACATCTCATAATTCATGCATATTTATCTACTCAAAGGCCACAACATGCATTTCAACATGACAATCATGCAAGCAATACTCAATAAATAATACAAATAAAATAGAAAACTTACCCTCAGGTCTAACCTTTTTGCGAACTTTCAGGCTTTCGTTTCACGGACGTCGGAGGGTACAACTCCTCAACTTCTCTGGTTCACTGGTTTAGAGTCTTAGCTCACTATTTTGCTGTTTTGCTTGCTGTTCGGTCTCCGTTCTGCTGCTGTTCGGCCTCTGTTTTGCTGCTCACTGTTCTAGTCACTTGTTTTGACGTTTCAACGGACTGTTCCGAGTTTTTTATGGGTTTTTAGTGTAGTCTTGTGTGATTATTTTAAGGATTATGAATGCAGTTTTTATGTTAGTGGTTAGGGATTTTAGGGACTGTTTGAGGGCTAATAGGAGTGCAGTTTTTCGGTACTGTAGGGAGGTTATGGGGCTGTTGTTTCGGTGATATAGGGAGGCTTATAGGGCTGTGTTTTTGACGTGCGAAGGGCTGCTGTATTGGTGTATTTTTCGGTGATGTGAGGGAGGCTTATGGGGCTGTGTTTTTCGGTCAAGTAGGGGAAGGAGATGAAGAGAAATTTGTTATATTTTTTGTGTAATATGCGTGAATGGAGAGCTTGGAGAGGGGGGTTGGAAATTCTTTGCTTCTTTTTTCTTGTGATGGGCGTAAATCCGGAGGGGGGAATGCCTTGGAGAGGTGTGGTTTATATAGAGAAAGGCTAGGGCTTCACCTTGTCTCACAAGGAAGGGATTTTGGCATTAAAAGGAGGATTTGATTTGGTATTCAACAAGGAAAGGATTAGATTGAGGGGGGACAAATCTTGGCTAGATTAGAAATACAAAATATTTAATTTGTTATAATTTATTTTAATTAGGCATGACATCTTTTTAATTTAGTATATGATTTGTTTAGTTAGGAAGTTAATATATTTGATTTGTCTTAATTAGGTATGATTATATTATGTTTTATTTAATTGGTAAACAGTTTAAATATTTTATTTAATTCAATGTTTAATTTAATTAAGATTTAATTTAATTGGGATGTGTTTTATGGGCTTTGGTGGGCTAATTGGGCTGGGGTGTGAGGCTAGCAGCAAAACCAGAAATACCGACGCCGTTCGAACGCCCCTTCGAACGCTGCACGAACGCCCGCAATCTGTTTAACGTTCGAACGAAGTAACGAACGCAGCACTAATGAAGACAGTGAACTTGCGACATGAATCTGATGACGTACTTATTCTGAATTTCCCCTTCCGACCTCCGTTTCCCGCAATATCCTTAGCTAAAAAGGTAGTGCCTCCAACTGAGACTCATCATCGGGTTTCACATGTAAAAATGCAATGCCTACAGTCGCCCCCACTTTGATAAGACTTGTGTAATGTGCAATAGTGACAATCCTATCAAAGTTATGCAATGCATTTTCACTTACCTGGCTCGCGAGCTGCCACTTGACTTACCATGTGTTGAGTTGAGTTGATTTGGTGGTGAGGTGCTGCGACCCTTGGTTCATTCCCGAACCGTGCTCCATTTTTAGAGTGCCATTTTCAGCATATGTTGTGTGTGTTCCATTTTTGAGCGCCATTTTCGGCATCTGTTGCGTGTGCTCCATTTTGGAACGCCATTTTCGGCATTTGCTATGTGTGCTCCATTTTGGAACGCCATTTTCGGCATCTGTTGTGTGTGCTCTATTTTGAAACGCCATTTTCAGCACCTGTTGCGTGTGCTCCATTTTGGAACGCCATTTTCGGCATCTTTTGTATGTGTGCTCCATTTTGGAGCGCCATTTCCGGCATTTGCTGTGAATGCTCCATTTTGGAGTGCCATTTTCGGCGTCTGTTGTGGTAGCGTCCATTTTCTGAACCGTGCTGTGCGAGAATGTGGCTCATTTTTGAACCGTTATTTGATGAGATGGTCTTTGCCGCTACAAACCTGTGAACACAAAACAGACATTGCATGTATGTGATATGTATGCATGTATGCATGTATATGTATCATATTCCGATGGGTTAGGCCTTCCTTGGTCCATTTCCGAACCGCGCTCCATTTTCAGAGTGCCATTTTCAGCGAGATGAGATGATGGTCCATTTTGAACCGTGCTCCATTTTCGGAGTGCTCTTTTCGGCGAGATGTGATAATGGTCAATTTCCGAACCGTTGCTGATGAGAGATAGTCCATTTCCTGAACCGTTGCTGATGAGAGATAGTCTATTTCCGAACCATTACTGATATGAGAGTGGCTCGCTTCCGAACCGTTACTGATATGAGAGTGGTCCATTTTCGAACCGTTGCTGATGAGAGATAGTCCATTTCTGAACCATTACTGATAATGATAGTGGTTCATTTCCGAACTATTACTGATAATGATGTGGGCCCCGCCCCAAGAGTACTATACCCAGCAGAACTAATACTAAACTAATGTGGGCCTCGCCCCCAGAATGCCATACCTGGCAGAACTGATACTGAACTGATGTGGGCCTTGCCCCCAGAATGCCATACCCGGCAGAACTGATACTGAACTGATGTGGGCCTCGCCCCCCAGAATGCCATACCCGGCAGAACTGATACCGAACTGATGTGGGCCTCGCCCCCCCCAGAATGCCATACCCGGCAGAAACTGATGATGATGTGGGCCTTGCCCCCAGACTGATACTGATATGGGCCTTGCCCCTGGGACTCATCCCCGGGACTGAAACTGATATGGGCCTCAACCCAAACTGATGTAGATGTGGGCCTCGGCCCTGGGATTCATCCCCAAACTGATGTTGATGCGGGCCTCGGCCCTGGGATTCATCCCCAAACTGATACTGATTCATTTCTGAAACTGACTGTACTGTTGTTGCTTCCGAAGATTCCCCGTGTTCTAAACATCACTGAATTTCATAGTACCAAGGTTGAATGTTTTTCTCAAATATACTCATATTGCAGAAGAGATTCAGCGAAATAATCTCTTTATTATCATTTAAAAAATGATTCGAACATGTAGACGAAGTCAATGTCTGTATTAAAAATGCATGATCAAATAAACTAGGAGGGATGACTTCATCATTCGCAACATTGCCTACTTCATTGGCCTAAGGTTCTCCACCGCTGTCATCCCATATTCCTATGAATGAAGCTGAGTGGTTGAGAGTTTGGAGGACAAGGGTTTCGGGTAGGCCAGAGTTGATCATGTAGTTGGGTAGGGGATTTCTGTGTGCGTTGGGTTGTTCTCTTTCTGGGTCAGGTATTTGTTAGTGTTCCTAGAACATGCCAAGGATCTAATAAGCATGTAAAGGTGTTCATAAATTCAAAATAAGTTGCGGAATATACTTACAATGAACGGATTTGAGCTTTAAAATTTTGAGAAGAGATCTCCAAGATCCAAGCTTTAAGTGATGATTCAAACTCTGGAAGTAGTTTCCCTATCACCTTAGTTGATTTCTCCAAGTGCTAGCTTTGTTGATTTTGCAACAAAATCAAAGAGAGGGAAGGATGAAGCTCACACCCAAATGGAGGCTTCTAGGGTTTTCATTTTCCAAAATGTGTTCCAAGTGTGTAGTGTGAAGAAAGAGAGAAGGCTTTTTGGTTTTGTTAAAGGGTTTTACCCTTTTACCCAAAATCATGTAGTTGGGGTAATTTGGTTTCACCTAAACCAAGTTGTTGGAAAGTAAGTGGTTTTGGCATAAATGCCAACCACTTTCCAACCACCACTTCACATGTGTGAAGTGGGCCCCACCATTTTGAATTCAAAACTCAAAATGTCTCTACGAACATTTACCGCGGCTCGGTTCCGTTTAATCCGATTAAACAAACTTTAGTCGCTAAATAATTAAATCTAATTTAATTAAATAACGATGCCTCACAAATATATTACGAATGTCGTTTACGAATTAATTCTAAATTAATTCATTCGTTCGTATTAAAGTCCGACTTTAATTTCGTAACGAAATCCAATTCATATTAATATATCTGATATATTAACTTTAGCCCATACGAATAAATTAAATAGAAAATTCAAATTTAACTATTAAATTTATTTTACCGATTAATTCCAAATAATCGCGTTCTCTTTTTTCCGAACACATTTAATCCCAGATTAAATAATACCTCAATTAATCCCAGATTAATTTTCTCCATCTTAATTAATCCCAGATTAATTCTCTCTCTTAATTAATCCCAGATTAATTCTAATTTAAATCAACTGTCATCGGTGAATCTTTGGGAAGCGACCCAAGATCCCTGGATATGTTGGCAGTAAATACGGTCATCGGATTATCCGAATACGTGCGTACCTCGTACCACGTGCTTACCGATTTACAAGACATGGTTGGCTTCTAGCAAAGCACCGTGCCTACCCAATTCTCCAGAAATATTCTTACTGGAATATATAATCTATGTCAGGCGTAGTATACGTAGTATTGCGTATTGCGATCCAGTATCGAATGTCACGTGCTAGGCCTGGGGCTGGAACTGTGTCTGTCCCGTACGAAGCACATGTCGGATGTCTGGTAACTAGTCTCTATTATCGGATATACATGACCTAGTCATAATATGCCGATGACTGCAGTACTTAAGAGCACTAGTACCGTATCCTTCGTGACATCATCTCCACTATGACTGGAGTGATACTTCCGTCTTGACATCACACCCAATACACTACGATTCTCAATATACCCAGCAGAGGCGTACACAGAACCGGTTAAAGCCCTGGACAACCAAAACTAAAGCATACCGATTGTCGCAAGCATTAGCGGTGCAAGTCTCAGGTTAAGACCAAATACACCTACCCTGATTTCGGACTTCCATAGACACATAGTCATACTACCAATGGAATTCCGAGTGGTCTATCCAGAGCGAAGATGTTTTATACATCTAGGTGATATTTAATGATTAATCCTTCGAGGAATGATACTGTCTCATATCATCTCAATCCAGGAACTAATCATAGGGACCTCCTATCATTTATACATCTAGGTGATCTAATCACAAATGATAAGAACGCAATCTCCTTGTCACATAGTTAATTTGTACAACAACACCATGATCTGTACAAATAGTGACGCTATGGGTCATAACTGTCCAACAATCTCCCACTTGGCCTATAGCCAGTCACTCGAGTGTCGTACACCCGAACTATGTACAGTTCGCTCAAACTGCTGAGGAAAGGCTTTCGTTAGCGAATTTTTATGATTATCTTCTGATGCGATTTATTCGATCATCATATCGCCACGATGTATGATCCGAACGAATCAGATGAATAGTCGAAGTATATATCTGGATCGTTGATGAGACCATTAATTCTTTAGTCTGTGCTGACGCCTAGCTCAGCTGCTAACAGAACTATATCTAATCTTAATTAGATTTGTTAATGACCCATATGGCTTCTATTGCTGCCTCAGCTGCAGCAATAACCCGCATTTGTTGTTTCTTCTTCGTAACAGTATCTTGCTTGGAAGATTTCCATCTCACTGTTCCGTTATTCAAACAGTATAGTACCGTTTAACGACTTCAAGTCATTTTATCGGTTAAGAAACTTGCAGCAGTGATCCCAGTCACTTCAAGTTCTCATTCTCCATAGTTTTAGACATCATCCTTAGTTCTCTAAGATACTAACAGATGTTCTTAATATCAATCCAGTGACTATCACTTGGATTGACCTGTTTGTGAATCCATATGCTCAAAGCATATGAGATATCAGGTCGCGTACATTTTTCAATGTACGAGTTTTCGCAGAGTATCAATAACCTTTAGATCTAACTCAATAGATCTTTATTCCTAGAATAAAGGTTGTTACTCCCAAGAATTCTACGGAGAATTTTTAATGAAAGCCAAGCTTTCACCGATTGTAATATGGGAATATCATTTCCAAGAAATGACATATTATCATTATCTATAGGACATTTACTGTCAGTGCGCTCCCACTAACCTCCTTATATATATACACAAGAATCATATTCGTTTTGAATCAAATCATACACCATTATGATTACATCAAAATGATAGTTCCAAGAACGTAATGCTTACTTCAATCCCTCTATGGATCGAATAACACGCAAACCTTGTTTGCAAGTTTTGCTACGAAAAAACCGCCAGGATGTTGTAAACATCCTCCAAAAGGTTTCCTTTTCAGGAAATCGATTTTTCGTTCAGCTGCCATATTTCATAAATGAAACATGCAGCATCAGCAAGCATTATCCAAATGGATTTATCCATGGCAACAGGTAAAAGGTTTCGTTGTAATCAACACAATGTTGATAACGATACCTTTCCGCTACAAGCCTAGCTTAGTACGTTGGTATACTGCCATCCACGTATGGCTTCCTTGAAGACTCATATAGTACCAATAGGCACAATGCCTTACGGTACAACAACTAGTGTCCAAACATAGTTGATATACATAGAATCCATTTCGAACGCATGGCACTATGCCATAATATGGAGTCGATACCTTGTATCACTTCCTCATACGTAGTCAGTTCGTATTCCTCAATAAGATTGACATCTTTATGAGGTGAGATCAGAAACCCATACCCCATGTTGTTTTCTGACTCTCTCCGACCTACGCTGTTCTTGTGTATTCGAAGATTATTGGTATAGCTTCATCCTTGATGAAGTGTTTGTGTTCCATTAAGGACTTGGTGCCTTGAACAGTATAACTCTGTTTTTCATCGAGTTTTACTATCCTCCCATTTACCACTGCATATCGGTATTCCTCTTAGGAAAACCGCATGGTGAGCAACAAATACATTGTTCTCAAGTGAGTTTTATAAGTATTACACTTTGGTTTCCCTAGGATAACCTATAATTTAGGCACTTATCCAATTTGGGTTCTTGTTTGGTATCATCCAAACATATGCTTAGCATTCCCAAATCAACAGGATGAGAAAACCCGGTTTCTTTCCTGTTCATATCTAATATGAAGTCTGTTAAACAGATTTTCATGGAACCTTATTCAAAATAAGTATTGCATTGTTAATGCTTATCCCTTTGAAGGAAAATGGTAGCTCAGAGTTTTCATGATTAACCTTATCATGTCCAACAAAATTTGTTTCTCCATTCGGACACACCGTCAAACTGACGTGTTCCGGGAGGAGTCTTCATTGAAAGAATACTATACTCTTTCAAGTATTTGAGAAACTTATTGCTTAAGTATTTTCCATCTGGCTTACTGTGATGGTTTAATACTTTAGCCGATCTGTTTTCTACTTCGTGTCGAAACTCTAAAAGTTTCCGATTTGTGTTTCAAAAGAAACACATAACCATAACGCGATGCCACATCCGTAAGGTCACGAAATATCATATCCAACTCTAGCCTAGCTAGATAGGGCCTACTTACGTCACTATGACGAGGGCTAATAGATCGGTGGCACTTACACACTTTTACTGTAAAGGTTTTTAGGTACTTTACCAATAAACTAGATTCGTAGACATCATTTGAATGGAATCAAATCACTGTCCTAGTATCCAATCTTCAAAAGTGTGGATATACGAGTCTTGTTTGGTGTGTCCCAGACAATACTTGCCATAATAGTTTCTTATCTGATCAATCAGTTTGAGCTACTTGTTTGTCAAGTTATATGTTTGAGATTTATTTATATTCAAAATATAAATACTGTATATTACATCTAATGTGTTTATCTCAATATCATCTTTATAAAATAAAACACTTTAGTGTTCTAGAATATAAAGGTATACTCACAACGAGTTATACTCGATATAGAGATAATGTTTCTAGTCAAACTAGTTACATTATAACAGTTTCCTAATTTAAGTACACACCCGAAGGTAGTTCCTAAACTAGGTATCTACGGTAAAACAGTGACTTTCGTCCCGTTCCTCCAATTCGCGATCGATCTCATCTGAAGTCAGTATCCTGCTACAAGCAGATGCTGCAAATCATTACATTTTTTTATGTACCACATTTAGTATTTAAAATCCAATTTTAATAACTATTAGTGAACATATTTTAACAAACATATTTGAAGTCAGAACCTTGTCATGTCTTCTATTCCTTCAGTCTGCTTTGTCCATACGGCAGTCATGCTTCAATGACCCCGTTTGCCACAAGTTAGGCAGACATCTTGGGATATGTCCTTTATCTTCCTAGAAGATTATAATGATTTTGCCTTTGCCCTTTTCATATTCCAGAAGTCTTTGGCCAAGCCTTGGCCTTCTAGATATCGAAGTGGGTGCGCCTTGCGCTTTCTTGCCGTATTGCAAACTTTTGACTTTGGTTTCCTTGAAAATAGTCATTAACTCTCCAAGAGTTGTTTATTGCAATTCAATACTTCTAAGATCTAAGAATAGATCTATGAGATCCTCCTTCAATTTCATTATCATACTTTAAGGATCTAATCCTTACTTCTGATTAAGAAATTAAGGAATCATTATGGCAAGCATAATGGATTAAGCATTAAAGTTATCATCACATGAATCTTCCAAAGATCATGCTCTACTATTTGCTTAACTCTGGGCTTAGGCCTAATATGTTATTTTATCAAATAAAGTAACTTATTAGTTTCCAGGACCATCCTGAAATTTTATTCCCAATTTGAAAATTAAAGTTGTTTAAACACATTTTCCCTAGGATAATGTTTTAAACATTAATCTTTCAATTTAATCTTGATTCTAATAGTCCAACTATTTAATCAACGATTTCAGGTACAATCTAATGTAATGATTACTATAGTCTAACTATATAACTTATTACAATTTTATTGGTTAAAATCAAATATATATTGATTACTATAATCCAATTATATAATCATTATAAATGATCGGTAAAATCCAAATATATTGATTACTATAATCTAATTATATAATCAATTATAAATGAAGTAGTTTGAATACAGTCCAACTGTTAAATTAAAACAACAATAAATATTAGTCCAACTAATATATAATTTATTTGACGAATGATATTTGATTGAGCGCGTGTGGCAAGTAACTAAACGAATATTGCAAATCTAATACTTGTCTCCCACTATTTTTAGGCGAGCCTCTAACCCTCTGTCGAGTACTCGGGAAACCATGTTTCCTAGTGGGCTAGGATCCCGTTAAATAACACACAATCTTGACTTTGGCCAACAAATTGTATGATACTTAACTAGGTAGATCTCTAAGATCAATTGGATCTCATCCAATTCCTAGATCCAGTAGGTGGACATCCAAGTCCGCAACATATATCTTATATATGCCAATATATCAAATATATTACCTAACCTTTTTTCCTCTGAATCAACTACGCCTCGGCTTTGGCACAACAAACTTAATGATCCCAGTTAAGCGGAACCCATTGACATGGAAAGCTTCGTAATCAATGTCGATGGACAAGAAGTGATCTTGACTTTGGCCAACAAATCACGACTTGGACAAGACACCGATATGGAACAAAACTCTCATGATTCAAACACATCCGTAATTGACAAAGGTCTTGACTTTGGCCAACAAACCAATGCCAACTTTGGATCTTGAGTAAGAATCACTCAACGGAAGGAAAAATGCTTAATATGTTTTGAGGGTTTTTCGCGTGCAAATTGGCAACCAATTTATTATCTTTGTTAAGGTCTCATCATCATACACCCTTAAACATGCATTCTAAATACATAATAAAGTTCGTATAAATAAATAAATTAATAATGATATACGGATGGATATGTCACAAATTGTTCCTAGAACAAATCACTCATTTTCCTCTCCCCGGCTAGAACTATTCTAACTTCTACCCAATTACAAAATACAATAAAGAAACCTCATTTACATTGAGGGGAATTGGTGAGAAGAGAAATACAAAGAATAAGGAGATAAAAGGCTGGACACGCAGGTCCAATTTAAATAAATTCTAAATTTATTACAATTTCCAAAATTGCCCTCGCCATTCTAATATCCATCCGATATACATTATTCATACAACACATTCATGTATTCATACAAATCATGTTATTCAATCAATCTAATCCAATTAATTAATCTTTGAATTAATGACCATCCAATGTTCAAACAACGATTTGATTTGCACGAGTCCAACTCGTTTAAGAATAAATACTTAAAGTATGTATTCTTGAATTATCGAACTACAACTTTAAATCCAATTTATTTGTATTCAATACTAATTCCAAATTTAATTCCAAATTAAATATTTACACTTACTTATAAGCCTTAAAGACTTGGATTCCAAAATCCAATCTTAATGGGTCTCAAAGGCCCAATAACATCCAATGTCATTTCAATTAAAGTCCAATGGGCTTTTAATTAATTCTTAAGGCATGGGCTTTGGCTATAATGGATCAAACCCAAAATGCCAAGGCCCAATAGGAATCACCCTATTGCCTACAAATTAATTTAGGCCCATTAGGCCCAATTAAATTCTTTAAAGGGTCAAGTGATATATTTGGACTTTATGGAATTGATTTTGGGCCCAATTGGATCCAATCCAACAAAACCAAACTTAGTCAAACCAAGCCCATTAAGCCCAAATACACACTTTTAGCCCAATTCTTAATTAAAGGCTTATTAACATAATTATAATATTCCAAATATCACAATTACTTTAATTAAAGTGTATTAGCCATGATTAATTAATTAAACTCAATATTTCCAAAATACCAATTAACTTAATTAATCATGCTTAATCCATCAATTCAATGAACAACACAAATTGAAGCCAAAACACATCATTTCATGCTCAACACAAATTGAATCCTAAATTCATCATTTCATGCTCAACATGCTCTTTGATTTAACATAAACATTATTGACATTGATTCTAATCTAATCAAACCAACAATCAACATTTAAACATGCATTTAAACACATCATTTCATGTTACAAAAAAAAAAAAAAAAACAGCAGTCCACTGTCTTCAAGTTTCGGCCATGATAAAAGAATTTAAAAAATTTGATCCAATCAATTTTTCTCAAATTTAATCATGCACAACTCTAAGTTAACATAATCTAAGCATGCTCAAAGCATCAATTTGAAGAAATCATGCTCAAAACAAAAGGCCCAAATTTTAGTCTCATGAACCCTAAAATTTTCATGCTTAAAATTGGCTCTGATACCATTGTTAGTGTTCCTAGAACATGCCAAGGATCTAATAAGCATGTAAAGGTGTTCATAAATTCAAAATAAGTTGTGGAATATACTTACAATGAACGGATTTGAGCTTTAAAAATTTGAGAATAGATCTCCAAGATCCAAGCTTTAAGTGATGATTCCAACTCTTGAAGTAGTTTCCCTATCACCTTAGTTGATTTCTCCAAGTGCTAGCTTTGTTGATTTTGCAACAAAATCAAAGAGGGGGAAGGATGAAGCTCACGCCCAAATGGAGGCTTCTAGGGTTTTCATTTTCCAAAATGTGTTCCAAGTGTGTAGTATGAAGAGAGAGAGAAGGCTTTTTGGTTTTGTTAAAGGGTTTTACCCTTTTACCCAAAACCATGTAGTTGGGGTAATTTGGTTTCACATAAACCAAGTGGTTGGAAAGTAAGTGGTTTTGGCATAAATGCCAACCACTTTCCAACCACCACTTCACATGTGTGACATGTGTGAAGTGGGCCCCACCATTTTGAATTCAAAACTCAAAATGTCTCTACGAACATTTACCGCGGCTCGGTTCCGTTTAATCCGATTAAACAACTTTAGTCGCTAAATATTAATCTAATTTAATTAAATAACGATGCCTCACAATATATTACGAACGTCGTTTACGAATTAATTCTAAATTAATTCATTCGTCGTATTAAAGTCCGACTTTAATTTCGTAACGAAATCCAATTCATATTAATATATCTGATATATTAATTTTAGCCCATACGAATAAATTAAATAAATAGAAAATTCAAATTTAACTATTAAATTTATTTTACCGATTAATTCCAAATTAATCGCGTTCTCTCTCTTTTCCGAACACATTTAATCCCAGATTAAATAATACCTCAATTAATCCCAGATTAATTTTCTCCATCTTAATTAATCCCAGATTAATTCTCTCTCTTAATTAATCCCAGATTAATTCTAATTTAAATCAACTGTCATCGGTGAATCTTTGGGAAGCGACCCAAGAGATCCCTGGATATGTTGGCAGTAAATACGGTCATCGGATTATCCGAATACGTGCGTACCTCGTACCACGTGCTTACCGATTTACAAGACATGGTTGGCTTCTACCAAAGCACCGTGCCTACCCAATTCTCCAGAAATATTCTTACTGGAATATATAATCTATGTCAGGCGTAGTATACGTAGTATTGCGTATTGCGATCCAGTATCGAATGTCACGTGCTAGGCCTGGGGCTGGAACTGTGTCTGTCCCGTACGAAGCACATGTCGGATGTCTGGTAACTAGTCTCTATTATCGGATATACATGACCTAGTCATAATATCCCGATGACTGCAGTACTTAAGAGCACTAGTACCGTATCCTTCGTGACATCATCTCCACTATGACTGGAGTGATACTTCCGTCTTGACATCACACCCAATACACTACGATTCTCAATATACCCAGCAGAGGCGTACACAGAACCGGTTAAAGCCCTGGATGACCAAAACTAAAGCATACTGATTGTCGCAAGCATTAGCGGTGCAAGTCTCAGGTTAAGACCAAATACACCTACCCTGATTTTGTACTTCCATAGACACATAGTCATACTACCAATGGAATTCCGAGGGGTCTATCCAGAGCGAAGATGTTTTTCGTACCATCGATAAAACACAACCTCCTATTACACTTGCATGAGTATCCTATACCCAAATATATGAGAACTATGCCGTTATGATCTCACATAACACGCACAAGTGTAATACTAGTCTATTCTGCATTATCGATGTCCAGTCTCGATAATACTACGACTAGGGATATTTAATAATTAATCCTTCGAGGACTGATACTGTCTCATATCATCTCAATCCAGGAACTAATCATAGGGACCTCCTATCATTTATACATCTAGGTGATCTAATTACAAATGATAAGAACGCAATCTCCTTGTCACATAGTTAATTTGTACAACAACACCATGATCTGTACAAATAGTGACGCTATGGGTCATAACTGTCCAACAGTATTTTGTGAGCATCGATGAGGTTTTGGATTTCATGCCTAAGGCGGGTGCAGTTGTCAGTTTCGTGGCCTCTCCTCTGATGGAAGTGACAATACAAGCTTAGGTTAAGGTTGGGTGGTATAGGATCTGGAAGTGGTTTAGGCTCTAAGGGTTTTAGGAGTCCTTGTCCCTTCAACTTCTCAAGCACCTTAGATAACGGCTTCCCTAGGTTAGAGAAATACCGGTTCTTGACGGTAGCGACCTCTGCAATAGCGGGCTTGGTCTCAGAAGGCCCCCCAAAAGTTCTTCTATTCTGGCCATAAAATTTCTGTTTTCAGCCTCTTCTTCCTCAATATCCATGACAGTTTCCCTCAACTGTCGAAAATCAGAAATCATCGAAGTCATCCTCCTCAGTTTACTATAAATAGAGGGCTTGGTGCCCTTGATGATCATTTTGATTTGGTCCTTCTCTGAGGGCCGAGTCTGCATTTTCAAAAGCTGGCTTCTCCAGCGATCCACATACTCTTTGAAACTTTCCTCTGGCTTCTGCTTAGTGTTCTCCAAATCATGGAGTGACAAGTCAATTTCTAAGTCTGTAACATACTGCTTCAGAAAAGCATCAGCTAGTTCCCTCCAATCTTCCTTAACCTTCTTCTTAAGGCTATGATACCAAACCACAGGTGCCCCCTCGAGTGACAAATCCCAAACATCTTCTGAGCTTGGCGCTGTGTTAGGCCCACTGAACTCATAACTGACACATATTGTCGGAGGTGGACCCTCGGATCCCCATTCCCGTTGAACTTGGCCATATCCGGCATCTTGAACTGAGCAGGCAACTGTTCCTCAAAAGCCATCACCGCCTCATAGTCTAGTAATTCTTCGTCCTTACCCTTCATCTTACGGGTAACTGACTCAACCTGATCCCGAAGCTTCTGAAATTCTGCCTGAGACCCAATCACTCTGCATGTTGCATGCTCTGTCATGTCATCATCAAAAGTGGGGATATCATCCCCCAACCCATTCAAAGGCTCCTCGCGCCTCACATTCTCAGAGTTTCCCCCAGCACGGGGTACAGCCATATTTGTCATGGCAGTAGTCAAGGCTTGCAACTGTTCAGTGACCTTGGCGAGACCGTTTTCCAACTGATCCATACGGGATACCTCAATATCTGATTCACTCATGTCTGTTCCCAGTATTTTGGTGAGTCTTCCTTTTCCCTAACCCAACGGGAATCTATGATGGCTTTCAGAACACAATGGTTAACATGATGTATGTATGCATGGGGTGCATGAGATGCATGTAACATATAAAACATACTAAATCAACTAAAATTTTCAAACAAATCGGCCCGTTATCATTTTAGAAGCTTCTGGGCTAACTGTCATAGGAGTGAACTCGTCCCAGTTTAAATGGCCCAACAAGTTCACATCTCATGGTAAGGAGCCCAACTAAATCCAAATGGTAATGTTGCGAACACAAGCACAAAGTGGCCCATCAACACTTAGAAGCCTTTGGCCCAATCGTCATAAAATACGTTCTTGTCCCAGTTTAAATGGCCCAACAAGCCCATATCTCATGAAAAATGGTCCAAATGGATCCAAACGACGATGTTCCCAAACACAAGCATAAAAGATAATGCAAACATAAAGTAATAATTTCTACGGAATGGCCCATCAACATTTCAGAAGCTTTGGGCCCAATGGTCATAAGGTACGAACTCGCCCCAGTTTAAATGGCCCAGCAAGTCCGCATTTCTGACAATGGTCCAACTGCATCCAAATGAGGATGGTCCACTAGCACATACTCAAGGAAATAATTGTTACTTTAACCATACAAACCCGGTCTATGGGTGGGTTCGCAGGAGTATAGACAAAGGCTCTCGTCGGTGAAGGATGGCCCACAACTAGGTCTCCCCAATCAAGGGTTCGAGCAACCAAGTGAGCGCACCCTCTTTTATACACTAAGGTACGTGCCAATGAGCTATGGTGTGTGACAGACTGTCAAATGGATTTCCCGTTGTAGATTCCCCAGAGGGAAGGTGGAGCGAGGCTCACTTAAATACCCAAGCCTCTTAGGCTCTTATCGCTTCGTGTCAGGAATAAACAATAGGCTACGAGAAGATGGCCATATAGGTGCCTTCACAGCTTTTCCTTCTAGAAAGGTAGTGAATGAAGGAAGACACCAAACCATTACCTAGCCTTAAAATGCCTTTGATTAAACCCCCATTTTATATCCACTATAGAGACGGTCAATTAAAACATAAATCCAATCATTACAAGATAATATTCGGGGCCGATTCTCTATCCCCAGTGGAGTCGCCAAACTATGGGACACAAAAACTGGGTGACACATGCTGTTCCAAGCTCGCGGCTTGGTCGGGAGTACGGAGTAGCCACGGGGACTAAACCGGAGAATAATGGAGTCGCCATCCGGTGTGAACCGGGAAAATGAGATTTAAGGCCGCACTCACCCCTCGCAAGGGAATACCTCAAACCATTGGGTTCGGAATGGTCCCTTACTTATGCCACTTGTAATGAAAGGATTTATGTAATAATTTAATCAGGCTTAAGTAACACTTATTTCCAAGAGTATCATGCTTCTAAATTCACATGTACAAAAAAAACTTACACCTAAATTTACATATATTTCACATCTAAGATTGCATGCTTGAAAGTACATCAAAGTAGCGACGAACATACAGCTTCATTGGCATATTATATTCAAGAAAACACAAGCACACATACTAACCACACAAGCACACATGTGAGCACCTTCCCAAGTAGTACGTGGAATTGTATCCCAAGTACAGACCGTACTACCGTCCATTCGGAATCGGCTACGGAATTTATGTCTGGGTTTCCATCCGATATACCACAAGAAATAATACTCAAATGTTATCATGACATAGATATATGAATTGTAATATGTTAACACATTGTACTCATACATGTGGGGAATACAGATGAATGACACCAACACAATCTTGCGTAATACAGAGGGGCAATCAGGTTCATCATACGTAGGGATAGCTACTAGGAAAACTACGCAAGAAATCTAATGAAAATGGACTCAGTTCAGTGGGTGCGCGTTCGCGTAGCGTTTGAAAACGCGTTCGAACGGTAAACAGAAGGTTCGCGTTCGTATAGCGTTCGAGAACGCGTTCGAACGGAACCAGACCTGATACATGATAAGACTAAGAAAGTGCGTGCGCTTTCGCATAGCGTTCGAGAACGCGTTCGAACGGTAAACAGAAGGTTCGCGTTCGTATAGCGTTCGAACGGAACCAGACCTGGTGCGTGATAAGACTAAAAAAGTGCGTGTGCGTTTGCGTAGTGTTCGAGAACGTATTCGAACGGTAAACAGAAGGTTCGCGTTCGTGTAGCGTTCGAGAACGCGTTCGAACGAAACCAGACCTGATGCATGCAACACAAAGAATTAAGACAATAATGTCAAGCTCAGTATGTCTGATTGAACGTATCTTACATTCAACCGAACACACATCAACCGGCGCGGCAAAGCATCGTGGTAAAGGGCTTTAACCCCTCCCCATAGGGGATCTTTCATTGCATTTACTTAGCCATGCGCTCGATTGAATCATGCATACAAAGAATTAAAACAATAATACAAACTATAGTATTAGTATTGCCCGATTGAACGTATCTTTCATTCAACCGAATACACATCAACCGGCGCGGCAAAGCATCGTGGTAAAGGGCTTTAACCCCTCCCCATAGGGGATCTTTCATTGCACTTACTAAGCACATGCGCTCGATTGAATCATGCATACAAAGAATTAAAACAATAATATCAAACTTAATATGCCCGATTGAACGTATCTTGCATTCAACCGAACACACATCAACCGACGCGGCAAAGCATCCTGGTAAAGGGCTTTAACCCCTCCCCATAGGGGATCTTTCATTGCACTTACTAAGCCCATGCGCTCGATTGAATCATGCATACAAAGAATTAAAACAATAATATCAAACTTAGTATGCCCAATTGAACGTATCTTGCATTCAACCGAACACACATCAACCGGCGCGGCAAAGCATCGTGGTAAAGGGCTTTAACCCCTCCCCATAGGGAATCTTTCATTGCACTTACTAAGCCCATGCGTTCGATTGAATCATGCATACAAAGAATTTAAAAACAATACTATCAAGCTTAGTATGCCCGATTGAACATATCTTGCATTCAACCGAACACATATCAACCGCGCGGCAAAGCATCATGGTAAAGGGTTTTAACCCCCAAAATAGGGGACCTTTCATCGCACTTACTAAGCCCATGCGCTCGATTGAATCATGCATAAATAAGCAACATGCAGAATTCAAGTGACGAAAAATAAATAAACGAAAGAGGGTGCCGTTTACTCAAGCGGTACGTGGAGTTGTATCCCGAGTACAGATCATACTACCGTCCATTCGAAGTCGGCTATGAATTTATGTCCGGGTTTCCATCCGATATACCGCGAGAGTTGACACATCTCTCATTTTATTCCAAAGCCACAACATACAACATCTCATAATTCATGCATATTTATCTACTCAAGGGCCACAACATGCATTTCAACATGACAATCATGCAAGCAATACTCAAATAATACAAATAAAACAGAAAATGAGTGTGGAAAATACCCTCAGGTCTAACCTTTTTGCCAACTTTCAGGCTTGCATTTCACTGATGTCGGAAGGGTACAGCTCCTCAACTTCTCTGGTTCACTGGTTTAGCGTCCTAGCTCACTGTTTTGCTGTTTTGCTTGCTGTTTGGTCTCCGTTCTGCTGCTGTTCGGCCTCTGTTTTACTGCTCACTGTTCAGGTCACTTATTTTGACGTTTCAACGACTGTTTCCGAGTTTTTTTATGGGTTTTTAGTGTAGTCTTGTATGATTATTTTAAGGATTATGAATGCAGTTTTTATGTTACTGGTTTAGGGATTTTAGGGACTATTTGAGGGCTAATAGGAGTGCAGTGTTTCGGTACTGCAGGGAGGTTTATGGGCTGTTGTTTCGGTGATATAGGGAGGCTTATGAGGCTGGTGTTTTTTACGTGTGAAGGGCTGCTGTATTGGTGTATTTTTTGGTGATGTTAGGGAGGCTTATGGGGCTGTGTTTTTCGGTCAAGTAGGGGAAGGAGATGAAGAGAAATTTGTTATATTTTTTGTGTAATATGCGTGAATGGAGAGCTTGGAGAGGGGGGTTGGAAATTCTTTACTTCTTTTTTCTTGTGATGGGCGTAAATCCGGAGGGGGGAATGCCTTGGAGAGGTGTGGTTTATATAGAGAAAGGCTAGGGCTTCACCTTGTCTCACAAGGAATGGATTTTGGCATTAAAAGGAGGATTTGATTTGGTATTCAACAAGGAAATGATTAGATTGAGGGGGGACAAATCTTGGCTAGATTAGGAATACAAAATATTTAATTTGTTATAATTTATTTTAATTAGGCATGACATCTTTTTAATTTAGTATGTGATTTGTTTAGTTAGGAAGTTAATATATTTGATTTGTCTTATTAGGTATGATTATATTATGTTTTATTTAATTGGTAAACGGTTTTAATATTTTATTTAATTCAATGTTTAATTTAATTAAGATTTAATTTAATTGGGATGTGTTTTATGGGCTTTGGTGGGCTAATTGGGCTGGGGTGGGAGGCTAGCAGCAAAACCAGAAATACCGACGCCATTCGAACGCCCCTTCGAACGCTGCACGAACGCCCGCAATCTGTTTGACATTCGAACGAAGTAACGAACGCAGCACTAACGAAGACAGTGAACTTGCGACATGAATCTGATGACGTACTTATTCTGATGACCTTTTCCCCTTCCCTTTCCGTTTCCTTTCCCGCAATATCCTTAGCTAAAAAGGTAGTGCCTCCAACTGAGACTCATCATCATCGGGTTTCACATGCAAAAATGCAATGCCTACAACTGTCCATTCGGATTCAGCTATGGAATTTACGTCTGGGTTTCCATCCTATATACCACAAGAGAACACATTTTCCCATCCATTCAAAGGCCAAAACATTCATCCACAAGCGACTCTCATGCGAAGAAAATAAATAAAACAATTAAAAGATGAATGAAAATAAATAAGAAAAGTGCCCTCAGGTCTAACCTTTTAAATCGTCTCTCGGAAGTCGGTATTGCTGGATTTAGAACGACAATTACAGTAGATCCAGCGCCTTATAGAGGAAAGTCGTATGAGGAAAGAAGCCAAGAAAAGGGGTCTGGCCTCTCAGGTAGCTGAGGCGACTGCCATAAAATGATTTTGCTAAAGTTGATTTTGAGCGGGGCTTGGATGATTGGTGACGGCCGACTTGAGATGCAGAAAGAATGGAACAATTTGAGGGACATGTTCTCGCTCCTGAGGGATTCGCCTACGAGCTTCAGCGGCCTTCGGCAAAAGCAAATAAATATATGTACTGTTAGGACGTTGCACTCGTCCTTTTGTTTGGGACGTTGCACTCGTCCTTTTGTTTGTAATCTTGGGACATTAATGAAATTATGACATTTATTCATAGCCATTTATTTCGTTTCCTCCTTATTTTCACGCCGAAGACATCATATTCTCTTTGTCTCCCATAATGAAAGCACATACTTTTTCAAGTACTTGTCGTTTATCGCTCTGACATGCATTCCCTATTCAGATTTTTCAAATGGTAGGCCCCGTTTGGCAACATATTTTCTACCTCAAATGGGCCTTCCCAATTAGGCGACCATTTTCCATATGTCGGATTATTGGCAACCTAGTGGCAGTATTGTTTTCCACACCAATTCCGCCTTTTTTACGACCTTTTGGGTTTCATGTCATATATCAAATTCTGACAATGATAGAGATCAAAACTCAACTCTTTGATGTAAAATAAGACGAGAAAACATGTATTTTATTATTTAATTTTCGTAATCAAGTAAACAGTAGCCGCCTAAGGTAGACACGT